>VZUI01044833.1:0-138823 GCA_013401135.1 Cettia cetti
TGCTGCTGGGTGAGAGGCTGGACATGCCCCAGCCATGGCACTCCCAGCCCAGAGAGCCAAACGTGTCCTGGGCTGCATCCAGAGCCCCGTGGGCAGCAGGGGAGGGAGGGGATTCTGCCCCTCTGCTCTGCTCTGGTGAGAAACACCTGGAGCTCTGCATCCAGAGCTGGGGTCCCAGCACAGAATGGACAGGAACCTGTTGGAGTGAATCCAGGGGAAGCCATAAAGGTGATCAGAGGGATGGAGCCCTCTGGAAAGGCTGAGCGATGTGGTAGTGTTCAGCCTGAAAAGATGAGGGTTTTAGGGTGATCTTATTGTAGTCTTCATGAGGGGAGCCTACAAGAAAGATGGAGAGAGGCTATTTACAACAACATGTCGTGACAGTGCATGACAGAATGCTCTGCCACAGGTTGCTCAGGGAAATTGTTGATGCCCTATTCCTGGAGTGTTCAAGGCCAGTTTGTATGGAGTCCAGAACAACCTGGTCTAGTGGAAGGTGTTCCTGCCCCTGGCAGAGGGGTGGAACTAGGTGATTTTAAGGTCCTTTCTAACCAGGCCAATCAATGATTCTGTGATAAGTTACACCATAGTGCAATTGCCCTACAAATACAGTGCCAGAGAGTCACTTACAACGTTAAATATCTTTGCCACTCCACAGCTATACTATTTTATGTCAGAGTGAAACAAGGCACCAGGAAAAACTTTAGATTTTAGTACCAGAAATGTTAACTTCATGAATACCTTTAGACTGAAAAACTTACTAGGTGTCATTTTAAGGTGCACATCCCTTAGATTTCCCCTAGTTGGTAATGCCCTTTATATTGTGGTATACTTCCATGAAATGTATTTCTGCTCACCTTTCCTATCAAACCCTCCCCTGTGTCCAAGAATAAGAAAAAGGATAGAATTTGAACTATAACATTTTTGAGAATTATATTTTTTTATATAATCTTGTATATAATAAAATGCCACTTTTATAAGAAAGACCTTCATTTACAGAAGATTCACATTCTGAGTAGTTCCAAGGCCACATAAATTTGACTTCCTGTCTCGTTTTGGTATTTTTTTTTTTTTGTAATTTTATTTCCTTTTTCATGGATTCTACTAGGTTATAAATAAACCCTGCAGGATAGTATTTTTTCCTTTAGAGAAAAATAGTTTTAAAAACAGTTAAACATTTAATCATGCCATCTTTTTTAAATTCAATATAAGTTCTCTGGAAGAATTTCTAAAAGCTAAATATATGGAACCTTTTTTGACCTTTAATAATACTTTCTAATCTTCACTAAGCATTCATTTTTACACAAGTGCAAAGCAAGAGTGTTCAGCTCTACTAAAATTACTGATTTGGGGAAAAATCCTAATTTTTGTAAAATTCTTATGAATCCCCATGAAAATACCTTCAATGGGTAAAACGCTATTTTCACTTGTACCTCTGTGTACTCAGAACTGCTTCACTGCAGACTGCTTGAGTCCTTACACCATAGTGTAAGGAAGAGGCTTTGGGCAAAGCTTCTGCATCCAGTTTAAGGTATAAAATAGTAACATTTGCAGCTCAGTATTTATATTAACAAAACAAGGGCATGGATTATCTGAGAACAAATTCCTTTTACTCCTATGAACTAATATCAATAAGTGCAGCACTGAAGGAATTGATTCCTCCCACAATTGACTGCAATTTCAGGCTGTGCCATGGCCTGTTTCACCTTTGTTGCACAATATAAACTGACCCCAGCTGCATTTCTTCATTGCTATTGGATTTTCTGTCTTCATTCTTTTTGTCAGTTTTTCATGAGTCCATTTGGTCTTGAAGAAAGGTTTCTTTCTTTCTCTCAGTATTGTTTAGTGATGGAAGTGCTGTCTGAAATTTATTTTTTCTTGCCTACCTGTGTTTTTAATAAAATTTTCCTCTCTCATTTACATCCTTTCCTCTCCAAGGCTCTGTCTGCCAGATTCTGGTCTCCTACATTTGTTATGCTGGGCCTCCTGGTAGGTGGGGAGTACTCCTCCTTCAGGGCTGGTAGAGTCAATTTTCAGAGGCTTGAAAATCATGTACATGTTCTGCTGCCACTTTGCCATTCAAAAGGGCTGGAGAATGATCCTGTGCTTTTTGAATATGTATCAGCAGTGATCCAGCTTTTTATCCACATATTCTCTGACAGTTTAACAATAAACACTCTTGTTAAAGTTATGCAGATAACAACTATTAGGAAAAGAAAGCAAAATGAAGCTTCTCAAATGAATGTGTAACAACTCAAACTGTTAAAAACTGTATCCATTCATACTTGGGAGAGAATTAGAGTTTTTTTATATTATACACAGGGTAAGTTACTAAATCAATATCTTGAAACTAATCCTAAAATAATGACTAATACTTGACAGATGACCAATCCTGTATTTTGCCAAATTTTGGTACTTACATATGAATTGCTAAAAATTAATATGAAATAACATTTGAAAGTAAGTTTATTTGGAAACTGTCAGAACAATGAATTTACATAGTAGTTAACAGAAAAGAGATAAGATTTCCCATTGTGTCTGCACAGCAAAGACATATATGTGACTTCTTCCAGTTCCATCTGGAGGGCAATGATCCCTTTTTTTCCTCCTTGTTCCTACTTCCCTTCTTTTATGCACCTTACCCTCTGATACAACAAAATTATTGGGTTGGTTCCCTGAAAAGAAGATTTGAATACAGAGTAAGTCACCACACTATCTCTAACAAGGGTTATTTCAGATTACACACTAACTATATACACAGTCTTTCATAGGATTTCTGTACAAGCTCTTTCATGTCCACCTCTCTGGACACTTGGCTCACAGTAAGAATATTGCCCTTCCAAAAAGGTCTAAACTCAGTTTAGGTCAGGTCATTCTTCAAACACCCCCTGTCATAGCAGTAATCACATATTCAGATCTTTCCATGGGCTTGTGTGTATCATAACTTAAGCTCCTGCTGAAGAACTGGCAACTGCTGGTGGATGCATTTATTTTTTTCTGACCAGAGAGTAATGCCATAGGGTTAAAAAATACTACAGGAAACATTTTAGAATTAAGGTGGAATAAGGACCTAGCTCCTCTGGAAAGCAGAACTGTTATAAGTCAAATGTTGGATAACTAAAAATTACAGTGCCAAACACGACTGCTTTTGAAAAGTTAACCTCTCTTGTTCCCATGCATCAACAAATTATCACTATATTTAGTAGTAATAAACTGTGGGTGCTCTGACACCTTGGTCAAGTTAATGAAGAATGTTTTGATTCTATGAATATGATAATAGAAGATACGAAAATAATTATTATCAATATTTTAGCTCTTATGTCTGGCTATTTTTTTTTTAATGGTCTGTGTCTTGTTTTCTCTGCTGTCTTCCAGAATTAGCTTATTTAAATGGTATTTTTCCTGCAGCCCTTTACCTTTATTCTTAGACTGTTGGAGTTTATAACACCAATTTAATCTCTCTCTCATGTTTTTCTCCTTATTTTAGTAGTAACATATTTTCTTCAGGAACGAAGCTTTAATGTCTTTTAATGATGTGTCATTTACAGAAAAGTGCTCTGGTTGTAGCATATCCACTTCTGGTTTAATTAGACTGCTGCTCTTCTAGGTTCCTTTCATCTTTCAAAATATATCCTGCCATTCTCTATTTTCCCCTTGCACTTCTTCTATCTTGTTTCTAATTATCATGAGAGTTGAAGAGCTTGCCCACTTTTAATGTTCTTTGGCTTCACAGAGCCTGTATCATAGCCTGCAGATAACAGGTGCTGGCAACAAACAAACCTGCTCAGCGAGCTCAGATATTTGTTTTTCCACAGGAGAAAAAAAGAAAAAAAGGAAAAAGAGAGAGAGAAAAGAAACATGCATCACAGAAAAAGGAGAGGTACTTTACAATACAAGAGAGAGAAAAATACTGAACTAATTAAATTATTTATTTACTAGTCCACTTTTATAAACACTAACATAAACTTTATCTTGTCTCTTTAACCCTGGAGGGTAGCCATGTGATATAACATTAATCAGTTTCTCTGTATTTTTGAATGTGCTTTGAACACAACTAATCTCCCAAGTCTCTGTTGATCGCCATCTTCATTTTCTGAAGACTATCCAGAGTCACACTTTACCCTCTCTTTCATGGTTAAGATGAAGCATCTGCTGCCAGCTTTCTTCATTATCATCATAAAGAGTGAGGGTTTAAAAGCTAGAAGGATTGTGAAAGAGTGTAGCATGCACTTGAATGGTAAGTGTCCTGGAAAACAGGCAACCTATGTGTATGGAGTTTTTACTGGGCTATCTTTTCTTCTCCTCCTCTGCCTTTTTCCCTCTTTCACTTGACAGTGGTCTTGTACAACTGATTAGTGCATGACAAACAGACTCTTTTGGGTTTTTTTGAAACTGAGATTTTTTAATTCCATCTTAATTTGATTTTTCAAAAATAATGTCATCCAGAGAAGATGGGAGAAAATTGATCTTTTGTTTTGAGTCTTCCAAATTTCAGTCCTTTGTGATCTAGGTAAAAAAATTAGAGCATACACATTTCAAAGATTTTTATCACTGTGGAAAGCATTGATGGTTTCACTTCTTAAATGAGAGAGGACTGACTAAGGAAAGATTAATAAACTTTGAGTAGTGGAAAACATAAATCTATTTGTTTCATAACACTGTTATCAATAGCTTATATTCAGTTGTTGGCAATTTACTAGATTAAGATTTAACACTCAGAGAACCACGCTACTTATTTTAAAATCATTGAAAACTAATCTGAGATTAATTTCTGTTTCTTTTTTTAAATCTGTATTATTGACAAAACTCCAAGTTACTGAATTAAAATTGGCAAATCTGTACAGCTGCGTGATCTTTGGTCAGTGAATCCAAACTGTCCAGTTAAAGTCAGAGTTTCACTGCTTTTTGCACAGAGATGCAGTAGGCAATAATTTAAGAACAAACAATCTCTTGGGGGTGGGGGGGAAGACAGAAAGGTAGAAGCATGTACGCCTGCTAACACAATTTAGCTTGCAAGGTTCAGTATAGTGTTTTCTCAGTTTTTCCATTTTAGCAAAACTTGAAGTGCCATCAGAGTAGCAGATGAAAAGGACCTAACAGGAAGCTGAGTGACCTGTAAACTATTTTGAATAGAAAATATTTTTTACAGGTAGAAGAAAGAGAAATGTCACATAGTCTCTTCTTCAACCATTTCGGAGTTAGTGGAAAATTGATAATTTTGTGGGAAAGAAACTGTTCCATTTTGTCAATGTATTTCAGCTAAGCTAATTCAATCATGTAATGATGACTCTGCAATCTGTGCTTTTTACAGATTCATTGAAGACTGTTCAGAAAATCAGGGACTTTTCAAAAATTTACACAAATTGTATTGAAGTATATCACTCTTTATATAAAAAGTTAAATCCTGTTGGGGTCAAAAAAGCCCCAAACAAACAAACAAACAAAAAAAACACCTCAAAACAAAACAAAAAGCCCAAACCATTTTACTAATCTAATATGATGAAATTCTATATTGAATTTATACAATATAGGTGTCGGTCAAAGCAGTAGTAAGTGCTTTAAAAAAAAAAGATAAAGGCATATTAAAAATTTAAACAAAATACTAATGAAGAAGAGACAATCTGAATGAATGATTTTCTGGAATTTTAACAAACCACTTCTTATTGATTTGATCTTATTTAAATCTTTTTTCCAGCATAATCCTAATTATTTTTATACTCAAAACACTGCTCATACACCTAAATAACAGTGCATGTAAAATGGTAGTAAATTTATTTTAAGGATGAGGGTCCTTATAATTAGGCCACCAAAACACCTGGTTAGTTCCGTTTGTGTAGTTTGTATTTTTTTGCCATGCTATTGAGACACATGCCAATGTTTGAATCAAAAGCCAATTTCCTATTGGTCATTATTTACTTCCAGAATTGTGAACTCTCATAAAGAAAAGTAAATTGAACCTGCTGCTACCTGAGGTGAGCAATTAAACTTCTGACTCATGCTAGGCACTGCTACGGCCATGGCTAAAGTGAATTTTTACACTCTACTCTGTATTCTGGACACAGCTCTTGGATTGAAGGCCTGTGAAAGCACAAAGGATTGTTCATCTTAGTATCCTACTGGGACTTGAGGTATTTAATTCTGCTAATCACACATGCATATCATTCTAACAAGGCTGAAACCTTCCAAAGAGTAGAAGTGCTGAAATTGTAGGTCTATGCTCAAAATTCCACCACCTCCTGACTTTATTTGCTTTTAGGATTAGGTGACTCAGAGAATTTAAATTTATGCTGTCTAATTAGAGTGCTATTTAGTTATTTAAGGATGATATAGTTAATAGGGGCCAATGAAAGGAGGAAGGATGCAGGGAGAAGAAATGATGGATTACAAGCTTTGTTAAATAAAAGCTTAAATGTATTTCTAAGCATCACAATGTGTCTGTCCCTAAGGAAGAAGTGCTGGCATAAAGTGCATACATCAAAGGACTCTGTGTATGCTAGAATACATTTCCCTTCTCTCAAAAATGTCACTGGAATGTAAACCACTGTTTGCTTCCCACTCTTTCTTTTCCCAGTTTGTCTGTCACTTCCTTCTACCTTCACATCTACCTTTATCCTTCCTTTTTCTGTCCAGCCTGTTGTTTATGTTTCATTTAAAATTCTGTGACTGGAAAATGATGGTCAGAGGTCTTGCTTATATAATGTTATTCTGAAAATAATATTATTACTTTAGCAGTTAGAACCATGGCAGTCCTTGCCTTATGAACAGATGGACTAGACCTGATAAATAAATTACTTACAACCCTCAAATCTGATTGGAATTAACAGAAGAAGTGAAATAGCTCATCTTGAGTTAAGAAAGGATTTTATTTCATTCTGTCTAAGTCTTTGCAAAATGCAAAATGATAGGGAGGCTTACAGTACTGGGTGCTTCAATCCACAGATCTCTTTTTAGAGTTTGTGAAATGAAAACTAGTGCAAGTGCAGAAACATACAAAGTGAAATAAGTCATTATTTCATTAATAAATGCATGCACTGAAAGTTTCTCTGCATTCTGGGAAATTTGGAAGAGTAACCTCATGGACACAAAAATAATAAAATTCCCTGCAAGAAAATATCACAAACTACCAATTATCAAATTTCTGATGTAGCAGAAAAAAAAAATTAAAATTGCACAAAAAGAATATTGGTCAAAACTTTTGTATGGGGCATAGTAATTTAGTCTCAGAATTTGCAACCAGGAACATTCAAGGGTCCATCTTGTGAATGGTAGGAGACTATCACCTTGCAAATATTTTGAATCTGAACTATTGAACAACCCACCAGGGACTAAATTGCTTCTAGACAAAAATTCATCCCTTCTTATACTGTTAAGACAGTCATCCCTATGCATTTTTGGGAGACAGCTCAGAGCTTCTTTTCTTGGCCAATGAAAGAGAGAAACCAAGCTTTCTTTGCACTTGATGACTGTAGGCAAGGTTGGGCAATCACCAAAGCCTTGGTGAAGGAGTAAACTACAGGGTTTAGTCCTTATTGACTGTATTGAGTAAAGTTGTCATACAGGATGATGATAATTTCTTGCACTATATATGAGCCTGACACTGACCAGTAAGGGCTATTTTTATTCTACTGAGTTGGAAACACCTCATTTAGTTCAGAAGCAAAGTGCAAGTCACCCACAACCTACTCTTCCCAATGACTGAAAGAACTGCTCCCTTGAATGAGAAGTTACCAACTATATTTCATCTTACCAAACCCTATACATTAAGTGACAATAAACCGAAACAAGTGCAGCCTGCCTGGCCCAGCCCAGCAGTATGCATTTCAGCAGCACTGCAGCAGAAGACAAGACATCAATCTGCAGCAGCAAGAGGGGTTTGCAATTCTGTGTTATGGGTGAAAGGGAGTCCTGTGTGTGGCATGTGAACATCTAGTCAAAGAACTCCCTGGTCATTGCAGGGATTTAGAATAGATAGCCATTTAAAGGTCAATGAGGTTCCAGGTCAATTTTTTCAAGAGTTCTGTCATTCTATAACAGGTTCTTCAGCTGCAATATGTGCATGGTTCAGTCAGACTAGGGGCTGATGTTGTAAAATAGAAAGGTCTTGTGCTGTGGTTTGCTTTTCCAAAATGCAGAATGATATGAACACTATGACATTGTGAATATATTTATTCCCAGGATATACTGAAAAGAGAAGGTTGATCCACACATCTAAATCAGGTTCTACTTACCTATAAAGTTTGCTGTATTATCTCTGAAGTGCATGCTTCTTTGCTCTGTAATTACAATATTGCTAAATTACAATCACCATAATTTCATGGTAATTGTGATTCCATTCCAATGTAATTATTAAAGAACAGTGATTTTAAGGAGTTTCTCTAGCAAACAAAACTCCCTCTGGCTTTATGACTTATGACAAATCAATAACATTCACTTGACAAAATATGAACAACCTGCAAAGCGTTGATCCACTAGAATGAAATGGGAATCAGAAATTCAATCAAGTTTATTAGCATGGCAGAAAACAAACAAAAAAACTTTTGCACACAAAAAGAACAATTAAATCCAACAACTAAATGATTTAGTTGGGCAATCTTAATTTCCCAACGTTAGTCCTAATTTTGGTTTCTGACTCTGTTGTTCTACCTGAGATCCCTCAAACAGTCAAGAATTCCACAGTGATGAAATAAATTAAAAATACCCCAGCTACACAGAGGCCACTCTTGACATAAACTGTTAATAATGAAAATATGGATCAACAAAGGAAACACACTGATGTAGTATGTCTGAAAGCTTATTGATTCTCCAGTACATTAGTTCTTTTCACCAAAGAGTTATTGTCAAAGAATGAGTCAGAGGACAAAATATA
Organism: Cettia cetti; assembly: GCA_013401135.1. Classification (NCBI taxonomy): domain Eukaryota; kingdom Metazoa; phylum Chordata; class Aves; order Passeriformes; family Sylviidae; genus Cettia; species Cettia cetti. Next base: position 8,867 of record VZUI01044833.1, read on the forward strand.
AGATTCATTTTTCGCTGTTCTCATTTATAAGACTTTTTAAAAGTGATTAATGTATTTTTGATTTATTGTATTTTAATTTAACACACTTAAATCCAAAGTATGGGATCTGTTGCAGAGAATGCTACATATAAACAGATCATAGTGGTTATTGGGTAAAGAAAATTCAGCATAACACCTAAAAATACATATACAAGTGCATAAAAGACAGGAGGTCAATAAAAACATGTAATTGTAAATAACAATTGAGCTAATACAGGCAAAGAATGTTCTTTGGCAAAGCAGACAATGAAAGACTTGTCTAGAAAAGGAAGTAGCAGATACAGCAACAAATTTTCACTAAGAGGAAAAGCACAGCAGTTTATGTCTGCTGAGTTTATATGTTTTTCAATTTAGTTGTTGTTCTTCATTATTAAACCCACTTAATTCTGATTATGTGAAGCTGCTGTTAACTGCCTTTTCCAAAGATTTAGGGAAAGCTGCTAGGATTCATACCTAGTCATTTTGTAATGGAAAAATTCCCATGTTGAACTGGGATTAGGCATTCTATTTAATAGAAACAGTGTGAGTGAAGGAAAAAAACCCTGTTAGCTTCATAAAAGTGTAAATGCAAAGAATGTGGTATGTCAATAACTACCAAGAGCACTTAAGAGTTCTCCTCAAAATCTTAGTTTATTCCAGAGATCCATCATGGTGATCAGCATTGACTGAAGATACTTCTTCCTCTATTGATTTTTGTGATAATAGCTCTCCAATAAGAAAGCTGAAGTGGAAAGACCCTCTCTATGTCTGCCATACACTGAATTGTCTGGATTTTTGCTGAAGGATCACAGGGCTCTAATTTTTAAATTCTCTATATAACTTGTAGTCTCATTTAAGACTCAAAAGGGAAAAAACCCCAACAATTAAAACCAGGAAACACCACTGAAAAATCATAAAAATATTTTGTTTTTTCTGCTTTTGTGAAACAGAATCAGAAAAAAAAAAAAAAATCTTTCCTTCATTTCCATTGTAAATGTAAATTACTGAAAGGCTGCTATATTAACCTAGGGCTGCTCATACTGGAGAGATTGCTTCCCTGATCACAGAATCACTGGGCTGGAAGAGACTTCAAAGTCATCGAGTCCAACCTACCCCCAAAACCTCAACTAGACTATGGCACTGAGTGCCACATCCAGTCTTTTTTTAAACACATCCAGGGATTGTGGTTGCAACACCTCCCTGGGCAGACAATTCCAGTCCTTTCTGCCTGGGCAGTGTCCAGCCACACCGTCCCAGCCTGTAATGTTGCAGGGGGTTATTGTGGCCAAAATATAAGACTCAGAACCTGGACTTATCGAACTTCATCCTATTGGACTCTGTCCATTCATCCAAACATTCCAGGTCTCTCTGCAGAGCCCTCTTACTTTCCAACAGGTCAACACACACTCCCAGCTTAGTGTCATCTGCAAATTTACTAATAAAACATTCAATGTCCTCGTTGTTGAACAGTACTGGTCCCAGCACAGAGCTCTGAGGAACACCCCTGGTGACTGTCCCCAGCTGGCTGCAGCTCCATTCCCCACCACTCCCTGGGCCCGGCCATGCAGCCAGTTCCTAACCCAGCACAGAGTGCTCCTGTCCAAGCCATGGGCTGCCAGCTTGTCCAGGAGTGTGCTGTGGGAGACAGAGTCAAAGGCCTTGCTGAAGTCCAGGTACACAACATCCACAGCCTTTCCTGCCTCCACCAGGTGGGTCACCTGGTCATAAAAAGAGATCAGGTTGACCTACCCCTTCTAAACCCCTGCTGGCTGGGTCTGATACCCTGGGCATCCTGTACGTGCTCCATGATGACACTCAGTATAAACCACTCCATTATCTTGCTACATGCTGAGGTCAGGCTAACAGACCTATAATTACCAGGATCCTGCTTCCCACCCCTTTTGTGGATGGGTGTCACATTGGCCAGCTTCCGGTCATCTGGAGCCTCACCAGTGAGCCAGGATTATTGGTTAATGATGGAGAGCAGCTTCACAAGCCCATCTGCCAGCTCCCTCATCACACTGGGGTGGTTCCCACCTGGGCCCAGGGATTTACAAACATCCAAGCGTCTCAGCAGGTCTCTGACTGCCTCCTCCTGGGTAACAGGGGCACCATTCTGCTCCCTGACACCATCTACCAACCCAAGAGGACAGTCATCCTGAAGGCAAGTCATCTTCCTGCTAAAGACTGAGGCAAAGGTGTTAAGCACCTCTGCCTGCTCCTCATCTGTCATTACTAAGCTCCCTCCTGCATCCAATAGAGAAGAAAGGTCTTACCCTTCCTTTTATCATTAATATATTTGTAAAAACATTTTTTATTATCCTTTACAAAAGTTGCCAAATTAAGTTCAAACTTAGCTTTAGCCTGCCTATTATTTTTCCTACATGCCCTAGCAACCACCTTAAATACTTCTTGAGAAACCTGAACCTCCTTCCAAAGATGATACATCCTCTTTTTATTTCTACATTCCTTCAAAACCTCATTGCCCATCCAGGCTGGACATTTGCTCCATCAACTTATATTTCAGCACAAGGATAGTCAGTTCCTGTGCCCTCAAGATCTGTTTTGAAGCACACCCACTCTTCATGATAAACTGTGTAATCAATGAACATTTCTAGATTTTTTTCTTTTTTTGAATACCAAAGTTGTGTTATTCCAACATTCTAACTGAGCAGAATGGTGGCACAAAGGCTTTGTGTTCACTGTTGGGTCTGCTGATCCTATGGCTTTCCAGGGCTGAAAGCTAGAAGCCTTGCTTCCTGCAGCCTCCACACACTGCTCCTCGGCTCAGGGCCCAGACCCCATTGAACGGTGTCTATGAGCTGACTGCACGCAGTTTCTTCTCAGGGTAACTGGTTGGACCCCAAGGGGAGGAGCTGGACTTGTTACTCCAGAGAGATGATGGCAGGTTTGTTCAACCTCCCTTGACAGCCTAGAGTCCCCTGAAATGGAAAATGAAAATATTTCCTTAGGTTAGGTGCCACTTTCTGTGCTACACTGGCCCACTTACAAAGAGAAGTCAGAGACTTCCCCCATTTCTGCAACCAAGGCTGAGATTCCATGAAAGGGTCCATAGAGATTCCTGAGGCAAAGTTGCTTTATGTGGCTTTTTCAGACCTGATGCACAACACTGTCAGGTGCTGGCACTTCCTAAGACGACTCCTGTAAGCCTTTCCTCTTCATTTGTTTTCTTTTGCAGAAAAGACTACTCAGCCTTTTAACCTGTTGAACTTCGCAGTCCTCAACCAGCTATCTGTTCTCCTGTAAGGATACACGAAAAGAAGAGTTATTCACAGTCCCTGACAATCTGCCTTCAGTCAAAGCCTCAAGGTTATATAGAAGTAAAAGTGTTGGTTCTACCAAGTTTGTATATTAGTAAAAACTTACATGGTTCTGGTATACATTGACTGACTTGGCCTGGAGAAATCGTGTAAAGGAGTCACAGTTTTTTCCACAAATGTTTTGAAAATAAGGTGTATTTTTGTTGCATATCGGAATACCAGTGCTTCATACTGATATGAGTGTATTGGTATATTGCCTTTCTATCTACATAATAGAATTAAGTCTATCTGGTCAAATAATCATGCCAGTTTAGGATTTAGTACTGAGTTAGCAATGGCTATAGTATTTTACAGAAATTGGAATTACAGGCATCTTTTCTGCTATTCCATAAAATTATTTATACTAATATCCTATTTCTTACTTAACATATAGACAGTCAGTATAGGTTAGCATACTTTAAATATTTGATAGTGAATATTGCTCAATTAATCAGAAATCACAGAATATGAGATTGGATAAAAATAGGATTATATAGAAAGTCTTTTTCACCCACAAAATACCATGAGGTACAATTACCTAAATGACTTTCAAAAATATTAACTAATGTAGAACAACTATGATATTGGTCACATCTTCCACACTGTATGTGCCTGGTTCAATTCCTTGACAATTTTTTCTCATGGAATTGAATTGCTGAAATTTAATAAAAAATGTCTGGGCTAGTGAGTTTTACTCTAGGTCAGTACTACAGTATCATTTGCAAATATTTTCAGCAACAGCTAATGCTAAAGGTTTTGGTACCCAGATTCTTGGGAGAATGTGGTATACTGTTATGGTGTTTTCACCAGCGAAAGAGACCTGCTCGACTAATATAAAAGGGGAAATTTAATCAGGAAAAAAAAAAAAAGAACATTGCAATTTCAATTGTAAAAATTTTAAAAATAAGATTTCATTAAAACCATCAATAACCAGTATTGTGCTATTAACTTGCAAATATATTTATTGAATTTAATATCAAGTCAGAATTTAATTGTAATATAAAATTTGAATAGACTCATGGGATATTATTGATAATAAATTAATGATAAATTTTCTTTTAAGTGAGAATTTTAAGCAATTACAATTTAAACTGATGAAAATCAGTACTGAAATTGCTGCAGTCAAAAGCAATCAAAATGGACCTAACACAAACCCTATAGGTTTGAAATTAGGGACAATTAATCAAGCATAATATGTGGCTATCTACCTTTATAATGTGCAAGCCACTGTAGGCTTGGTACTCTTCCCTAAAATAGCACAATCTTCTAGACATTCTTTACAACAACTTGCTTGCATTTCATCCATAATCCACATTTCTCTTCTCATGGCAAGGACTGTGATTTTGTTTCCTGAAGTCTAGTGCCTCAGTCTCTGCTGCTAGGACCAATGGTTAATTACAGACAGAGTTTTGGTTCAACCTTAAATGATAGTGCTTTTCTGTCATAACCTTGACCGCAGAGTTAAAGGGAAGGTGAAAAATATCCAGATTTTATTACCTTCAGCCTCTAAATAGAGGAGGTCTAGAGTGCTTTTAGTGGTCTTTTTGGTAGCAGTCGTTGACTGTTTCTTCAATTTTGTGATAACTAGCAAGAAATAAATTTCCTACAACTAACGCATCACGAATTGTCCCAATTTACCAGTTGTCAGTGCTGAATTAAAGTTAGTCAGCTTAAGAAGTTAATGATAACTTAGTTTTCAAGTCATAAAGCTTTTATCTCATGTTTGGATGATACAGCTTTCCTTTGGGTCTTCACAGATTTTTTTGTACATTTTATGAGGGAGTAATTGCAACTCTCTTAATGGGAACTATGACCCTTAATTCTAATGACTTGAACTGATAGCTGATTTTTACATAGGAGATTACACCTCATGGGCCACTGCAGTTTTGCTCGTGTTTTGATGGTCTACCAAGAAGTACAGGACTTAAGTACTAACATAGCAAACAATGTTCTTAGCTGAAGAACCTGAGAAAGTATGGGCTGCAATAAACTGTCTCTGAGGGATGATGAAAACGAACACATGAAATCAAACCAGTCTTTATTTGAGGAAATCTGTCTCAGACACTCAGCTGTGTGCCATGTACAATAACCACCTCTCTTCTTAAATACAGCTCTCAGAAAACTATATGAAAACAAAAAGAATAAGATAAAATACACCTACCAAAGTCATAAAATATTTCAGCTTCTCTGATGGTGCTAAGATAAAATTGTGTTCAATTAGTTACACCTTCTTGACAGCTTTGAGCCTCACAAAGATTGTAGAAAATTGGATAACATTTTTTTTTACCTAGTTACCTGTATTCTTTAATATGGATGTGATAAACATATTTTTGGTTATTGGATGAAATTGGCATTATTGATGAAATTATTTGTTCATTTTATGCTGATGTCACAACAACTTGGTTTGGAGGGTTCACTTCTAATGTCCTGAACCAGATTCATCAATCAATGGGATCCTTCAATTAGAGCAAATACAGTTCCTTTCTATGTCCTCCCAGAAAGTGAGAATTAATCAAGGAATCTCCAGCCCAGCTCAGCAAGCACCACTCTCCTGATAGCAGCACCCATCTATTTGTATTGCTAGGTCATACCAAATAATGATAATGGATCTTCTGGATGATCACCAGAGCCAGTGTCTAGAGGCAGAAATTAGGGTATATGTGGTGGTATGATCTATCACATGACTTATCAGAGCTCCATGGGCAAAAAGAAAGGGCTGATCCACCATAGTTGATGAGAAATGGTGCCAGTGATTATATATATTCTTATAGGAGTTAGTATTCTTTTATCTCCCACACTTATCTGATATTACTATCTAATATTTATAAATGTCTTTGGTTTACCTGAAATATTATATTTTCAGTACAGAATAAGTAAAAATCTGACAGCCTTACCCTTAGTGTGGAATGCTCAGAAATTCAGCAGTAGCATAATCACATTGATCACTGTAAAGGTTGCATGGATCCCAGGAAGGATATTATTATTCCTCCATTTTGCTTCTGAGAGATGCCAACCCTTAACCCCCAAACAATGCCTTGGTTTTATTTATATCAGAAGTAAAGGCCAATCTGAATTCTGAAGTACCACGAGCAGCTTGCAAATATTATTGCTTGGTTGGTTGTTTATACAGATGCTGTAGATAATAGGTACTTCAGATTTACTAAAGTGCATGATTGTTTTTGAAACTGTGCATTTCTTCATAATAATGCATTGTAAATAAGTTGTTGTACTGTAAAACATCACCACTCTTTCACAAGCCTCTAAAGTTCTTAAAAGCACTCACTCTTTATTTGGCTTTTAAAAACTAGCTATTAATATTTACATTTGTGACTGTGCACAAATACATAAAATCATCATAAAAGCCAGAGGTTTAAGTGCCTGCCCTTCCATTCACCAGGTCAGAAAGAACTTTTAGATCTGTCTCTGAGGATTTCTTGCTATTACAAATATGAAACTAGGATGTTAAAATGAAAAAGAAGCAAATTTAATAATAATAATAAAAATACTTGCAAGGGACAAAGCTCAGCTTGATGGCTTCTGAGAGTGGAAGGAGATTATGTTAAAGCATAAATGGAGTTTTAACATTTTTAAATCCAGAAGGTCTAATCTAATCTAATCCTTTTCAATCCAATTTTTTTAATGCAGCCTAGACATCAGATTAAAGCTTGCACTTTTTTAGGCCATTGCAAACAGAATCAGCATCTGTGCAGCCTTTCTAATATTCAGCATTTCAAAGGGGATTTTAAATGAATAAAAAAAATGTCATAAAATATAAACAAAGGAAGACCTATAAATTAGGTACCTGATATCTTATTTTTACTTTAAGGAGAAACAAATTAAAATTTCTTTTCATAACTTTGGCTTTAAATGAAATAACAATTAAAAATCTAGAAAGGAAGAACCTATTCCTGAGGTCATATAATACTATAAAGGCAATGGCTTTAAGTAAGATGGTTTTTTGTGGAATAATTCCTACTCTTTTGTTGTTTTGTAAGTAGTTTAGTGCCAATAACACCATAAAATCAACAATTTGAATTTTGTCTGATGAGTTTTTTAGAGTGATGCTAATGAGATATACCAATCAGATAGAAAGCCCTGCTTTCTTTCCATTGTTTTTCTGGGGTTTTGTTTTTGTTTTGGGGTTGTTTTTTTTTTTTTTGGTTTTTTTTTTTTTCTTTTTTTTTTTTTTTTTTTTGGATGCTGTTACATTTTGAATTTCTGGACAATCTAAATTCCTTGTAAACTTCAAAGTGATATATTCTAGATTACCATGGCATTATAGATGTCATATAAAACAGCTATCTGCCTGTACCAAGACTTCCAAGATATCCTGTGTCAGTCAAATGGTAAACTACTTACTGATGATGAAAAAAATCTGCCTTGTTATCTTTCTTTTAAGACCCTTGTTTCTCCCAGAGGACTCAAAAAATATTCTACCAGATGCTTTCAGTTAGATTAGCAAGTTCTTAGTCATTGGGATAAAAAAGTTAAAACACTGTAGGAAGATGACCACCATCTATGTAAATTAGTATATAATTCTCAAGACATTTGGGCCTGGCTCTGTTCCTGGTAAAGTCAATGACAAAGCCACCGTGGGATTCTCTCTAGCAGAAAGTAATTGAATTTAGCAGTGAAAAATTTGAAAATACAACCACAGATGCTAGAGTATTACCATTTTGAGGTTTGTAAACCCCCTCAAAAATTTGTAGTGGCAAGACATATTTCTTTAGAAATATCATACATGTATATATGATTTTGTTTTTCATATGCATCTTAGCAGGTTTTCAAGAGCCAATCTTGGGCTTCTTCTGCAGTTCACTAGTCTAAACAGGATCCTATGATAAAATTTTTATTTTGTTGAAAATATCTCAGAATAGTTTTGTTTAAGGTGATGAACTGTGGTGGACAAAGAAATGAAAACTATTTATATTTTTCTGGATTAGTAGCTATTTAAAGAGAATGAGCATGTGTTTGGATCTGAGTGACCTGAACATATACAGAATAGCTCTAAGCCTGTCCTTGACAGAAAAAAACCAACCAAAAATCCCCAAAAAACCCAACCAACAAAAAAATCCCAAAAGCAAATAAACAAAAACCATTAAAAAACCCCCCAACCAACCAAAAAACACCAATCAAACAGAAAAAAAGTTAAAACCACCACCACCACCAAACTAAAAAACCAACACCTCCCAAAACAAACAAAACACCACACCAGAAAAAACACAGTCAAGTGTTTTCTTTCATTAAGAGAACAAATTTTTACAGCTCAAAATAGCAGGTGGGACTAAAGAACCATTTTCATGTAAAAAATTTAAGATAATGACAAATAATACACTGGGAAACACCACAAACTCTGGCCTGTAAATCAGACTGAAATGAACCTTCAGTGGCTAATTCTGAAACCAGTCAAACTGATAGATGCCTGTAGTGGTTTCACATTCACCAATCTCTGCCAAATTTAGTGTAGTGGTTTAAATGTTTCTTCTGCTGCAAGATAAGATTAGGAGGAAAAGGCAGGCAGACCCAACTTAAAGGTACAAAGATTTATTAACATACACTAAATGAAGAAAATAAGAATCAAAATGAAACTTTCAAAACACTCTTTCTCGCACACAAACAGTTCAGTTTCTCACAAACAACATTAAGAAACAAAATCTGTGATTTTCAGTGAGTTTCACCATTTGAAAATAATCTTCATAAATTCTTTAGGGAGAGGAGTCTCTCCCACAAGTTCCCTTGCGTGTTTTAGCTGTCTCAGAAACAGCTGCCCAGGGGAAAACTGCTTTTGTGAAATCCCCTCACATTAGCAGTTTCCCAAGCTGCTTATGGGTCATGGGACTCTTGCATACTAGCATGTCATTTTTTAAAAATTAACAACTCCAAAGGCAAAGGATTCTTCATCTTAGGGAACAGAGGTATCTTCTCACTTCTTCACTGGTGCAGAGGGCTTCTCATCTCTCTGTTCAAGCATCTCATGGGATTACAAGAATCACAACTACCTCACCCAGTCCATCACAGATACCTTTGCTCAAAATCCACAAATCTAAACAATCATCTCCCCAAATGCATATTTTTCCTGTGTTTAAAGGGATAATCTACATATAGAGTTCATTGCCAAGGCTCAATAAGAGAAGTCCACCTAAAATGGCAAACTCCTCAATCCATTCTCCCAATAGTCTTTTCACCCTCTCTTCACTGACTGTCCATGCCATGCTGTGCTTCCTTATAATTTAATCACTTTGGTCCTTTTCCTCTCTCTCAGGGAAGGGTTAGAGCTCCAGGTTTCATTTTATGCCCAGAAAGAGTTAAAACTTGCCCAGGCCTGCGGTGGTCTTGTAATCTCTGTTGGGAGGTGGATTTCCAAGCCATGCTGATGGGGGAGGCCCAGGAATGGCAGCCAGGATCTCAGTAGTTAGGTGAGCCCCTCCACCCCTTTGTGACAGTCGGGGTGGGCACAGCCCAGCTGGGCCCCTAGCTGCTATGAGGGGCCTGGTGGACATCTCCCTTAGCTTGGCTGGCTGGGAATAGGCTTTAAAATTAGCTGATGTTAAGCTGCAGCCTCCCCCTCTTGCACCAGGAGCCGATGGGGCCCAGGGGGCACGGCCAGACCAAGGCCGGCTTGGAGAGCAGCAGCCTGGAGCTCCATGGAACGGCTGCTGGGGCTGGTTGTGACCTGCTCCTCTGGTCAGAAGGAAAAGGGAAATTTCCCAGCCATCTCCTTATTTTTAAACCCTTATGTTCCCAGAGTTGTGTCATCTTTCTAATTGGTCAATCAAGCTGTCAATTCTTAAGTCATGAACTAATTGGCTCTTGCTATCTGTGCTAAACCAGCACAATACCCAAAAGGTGGGCAAATTCAAGATGCTTTTATCCTTCTTGCCTTTTGTATAATGCCCTGTAATCACTTTTGGGATGAAATAAACAGCACACAAGAAAAAAACATTGCTGTGCAATGTTTAAAAGTGCATATGCAGGAAAAATCAGGATTCAACATGTTCTTTTGGAGGTGATGTTTTCATGTATACTCCCAAGCAACACCAAGGAGAGGGAAGAGAGGCTGGGGAAGTATGTAAAAGTGACTCTGAAATAAGTGGTGTCTAAATCTTAAGCAAAGCCATATTCTTCTAAATATTTTGGCTAATAGACTTTTATGGTCTAATCTCTTCTTATTTTTTTCTGACTCCTCCTGCCCATAAACTTTATAGTTATTCTAAGATAAAGTTAAGAAGACACACACATAAAGTAAGAGGTCACTGCTGATAAATGTAGCAGAGATGCTGGACTGCTAGAGTGAATTGGGGGAATTCGGAAAACTTCCCATATCTCACTCCAAATGTATGCAGGTTAGCAATTGGAATGAATGTTTGTGCACTACAACCTGCTGGAAAAAGACACGAGTAAACAAGGAAACGAAAGCTTTAATGCATTTGAATTCCCTGTAATTGGGGAATTCAAAAGACCAAGAATTCCCTCTAATTGGGGAACTCAAAAGACCAAGAGTTTGGATTGCACACGTCTAAACACACTATTGTTTAGACAATGTGTTTTAAAAAGGAGGATGCATTGATGCTATCATAATGCTAACAGCTATTACTGCCAAAGCATCTGAAAAGTAAGCTAAAATATGGACTTATCTGTTTCACTTTACACACTAGTCTTTTACTAGTACACTGTTAAAAAAATACCAACAAGCACTAAAATATTTAGTTCATACATGGGGAAACACACTGGTCAGGTTTTTATAAGAAAAAGAGAGAATGTATCTAAAAGGTGCAGTCACATAGATCATACATTTAAACTATCAAAATGAAATTCAGGTATTATGCAGATGATGGCCTAACACTGGTGTAGTAAATGCACATGTATTCAAAGCACCTGGTAGAACTGTCAGGATCTGAAAGGATCTGCACATTTCTGTCAGGTAGAATAATGAAGACCATTTCTTCCTGTGTTCTAATTCAGCAGCATAGAAGCTGCTGAATTAGGGAATGTAAATTCTCATAGTCAATACCTTGCTTATATTTGTTCTTTCCTAATTTTGTGTGAATGAATGTCTACACGGAATATTGGGCAATGACGAATCCAGAATTTTACATAATGATTCTTTCTTAGTAAGTTGGCCTTTCCATTCTACACCTCAGGCTGTGAACCTGAGAAAATAAAAAGAGCCCTGTTTATTTGAAATAAGCATGAGATCAGACCAAGTCTCCCCCTAACCAGTGTATATTTTATCTATTGCACTTCTGGACTCGCAAGTGGGATGGGATGGCTGGGATCTGTCTAGATATTTATTCATTCATTAAAAAGCATCTTTCACCTATTAGAAATTACTGACATTGGAACAGGACAGTTGCAGGCTTGATTTTGTATTTGTCCATTCCTTTTGGGGGCAGCACATCATCTCTCCTGCTGCCTTGCCCTTACTGCATACACCATCTAAAAAACAATGCCTGCTTTTCAGGCCATGGGTGGTGGAGAGTAATCGAACTGCAAACCAAGGGTTTTTTCCATTAAAATGGGGTATTAAAACTTCATATTAAAGCCCAAGAAAAGGTCTGAAATATCCTTCATCACTTCTACTTTTGCATATTAGTGTAGTCAAGTGCATAATGTAACCCATAGCAATTAAATAATGAAAGGCAACCTCTGATTGTTGAAGAGAGAAAGTTTTTATTATACAACACAGTGATAGATTTTCTCCCCCTGCTTCTGACTTTCTGTTGACATTGGTGTTTCTTATCTTTTCCAGCCTCCCACACATATTGATTACCTCTCAAGCTGATGCCCTCTGTTCTTCCTTGACTAGCTGCTTTATCTCGCTCTGTAACACTTGTACATTTTTAGTTCTATTCATACACATGGGCCAAATTTATCCTTGGTCTTCTGCCAGGGAGTTACATCAAGTATAAATTTGACCCTCTCAGTCTTTCTTACTGCTTCTGAAATCAGGTTTCTAAACAGATGAAGACTGGGTACCCATGATGAAATATTTATAGTATAAGATGACTCTGCACACAGAGAGAAACACAAGGTCTCTAATCAAAACTAGAGCTTCTCCAGAGGCACAATCACATGATTTTAAGTCTGTGACAGACTTTCTGTTCTCCACTTGTTGCCAGTGGTTTCTGCAGTTACCTGATTAGCACATAGGTTTTGCTACGTATTCTCTGCTGTATTCTGTGTGTACCTTCAAGGCTGATTTGAAGCCTTCTCTGTGATCCTGTTATCTTGAGCAGTTGGTACATCACTGAATCCTCCAGCATAAGTCTGAGGAGGACAATGTCCCCAGGGAATAGCTGAGGACTGTGCCAGGTTCCAGCGACACTTCTGCAGTGACCTGCTTCTCCTGGGAGTGATATGGAAACCTCTGTGACAGATTTACACATGAGCTTTATGTGAGCCTTCTGTGACTCTACAGGAAATGTCACACCCAAGGAATGTTTTCTTAAATCTCTTAGGCCATAACATAGTATAAATCCTGGAATATAATTTTATTTTAAATTACAGTTCTTATTTTTAAATCCAGGAAATGCAACACAGTTTACTCACTTTCACTCTCGGGGTAGAGAAAAATGCTGCTCAATTTGAAAGCTTCTGAAACACACAGCAACAATTTTTAAATGAGATATACTGATTAATATATGCTCCATATGGCTTTGTATTTAGTGCTTCACTCATTGTCCTTGAACTTTTTCTGTCTTTAGGAAAGGCTGGCAAAAATGAATGGATTTAGAGTGAGTTTTTTTCTGTCACATGTCATCCTCTGCACATTTTTTGCATATGGATTTTAATTCCAGATTATAGCAAGCTTCTGAATTCAAATTTATTGGAGAGGGAAAATCATATTGGTTCTCCAATAAACTAGAAAACTGTAAATGAATTCATTTTCTTCATTTCTGAGTAGGCTAGAAAGGTAACAACTTTAAAAAATAATGATATAAACACAGTGAAGGTTGTAAAGCTTTAAGTAGGACTTCTATTTTAATTACTTGAACAACATAACATTTAGGACAGCTTACTAAGGACAACATTTTTAAAGATGAGGAACTTTTCACACCTTACTGGGGTGGTGTTCACTATGATACAATTACCCATTTTAATATATTTTTCCTGAAGTAACAAATATATACAAATTTACTTGCATTAATTACAAATATGACACATTTTTAATATATGTATGTATACATATCTACATCTGGTTTTGCTTATAAATTCAACCATTTAATGTGAAGTTGGAAAATTATGTTTTTACAGGGATGAAAAAATTTACTCTAATAAATTTACATAATTTTCAATACAACCCCTGAAAAATATATCTTCTCTGACAATCAGACAGAACTGGCAGCATATTGAAAGCACCTTAAGGATATCTCTGATCACTTCATTCAATAACATGAAGAGCTTGTCTATTCACAGGGCAAAACCCCACAGGGGATGATTCCTTACTTTCCTTGGGAGATTTATTCTAGCAGCATAAAACACTCCACTGGCAGAAGTTTTTACTCATATTTATCTTGCATTTCTCATTTTTCAAGCATTATTTTATTACACTGCTGTTTAACTCTGATTTATTGTATTATATGTTTTAAATTATAATTCTAGTGCCTTTTATCAATTGCTGTGAGAATCTGACTTTTACAGTGCTTGTGAAGTCTCTTCTTTCCTAGTTCCTCCCTAATGTGGGAGATAACAGTGATCAAAAAGTCTGTATTAGAAACAGAATTTATTGGAAAGACTACAATCTGATATACAGTTAAATAAATTATATATTGTTATACAAGTATTGGAATCCTTCTGTGTTGAATGTAACCTGCAAAGAGAGAAGGCATTTTGGAGACAAAAAATAGAAAGTTAATGGGTTTAGTTTTCCATATTCTAAAGAAATTTAGCTGTTACTTTCCAGACAAATGTATTTTGCATTAGTTTTTAAAGTAAAACCATGAGGATATTAAATAAATGTATCACTAACTACGAGAAACAAAAAAATTTGAAACCTCAACTATTTTAGAGTTTTCCTTCTTTTCTTGGCAAGGGTTCAGAAATCTGACATTTTTGTTATACTGTTTTTGTTGACAGATGAGGTTCTCGGAAGGCTTGTCAGTAAGCACTTGGTGTCTGTATCATCCTTCAAAAAAAAAGGCCTGTTCAACTGTCCTATTTTTAGAGGAAAGAACTGGAGCACAGGGATGCAGACTCTCACCTGTGATCTAGAAGCTGCTAGGTCTCTGATCTTAACACTAGGTGTGCTTTCCCCTGTTGGACTTATGCTCCGTCATAATAGTGAGGAATGATGGTATTTCTAGCATAAAAAAAGTATACAGAAATGTAATCATCACTAATAGAGCACTGATCTGGAGGACAGAGCTCTGACACAAGGCATTTTTACTGTGCGGATGTCCTTCCTGAGATCTCCTGTGGCTGATCACCAAAGAACGGATTGCTACAATTGAGCCTTGTCTTGCTGTTGCTTGCCCTTTCCTTGCCAAACACACAATGTGCCTCTGAAGTCAAACCATCTTTTTCAAGATTAAAAAAGTTGTATTTTACATACTTTCTCCTGCTACAGAAGCTAAACTTCCCAGTCTCAAATGATGCACATAATCTCCGTTTTAATATGTGAGGCAGTTTGGGTCTACATCTGGCAGTAGAGTAGATATTCACCTGTTCTCCGTCATCCCCTCAACTGCTTTAAAGTTCTAGTGTGAATATAGAATTCCACGTGTATATTAGGGATGTTATCTAAACTTGGACTCAAGCAGGCAACCTATGCAATGACTTGGGCCTCAGCAAATAATAATAAACTCCTAAATTAGGCTGATTTCCCTCACCAGATATGTAGATTAAACTTACACTCTTGCCTCGCTGTTACAAGCTGAAAGCTAAAGCATGAAGAACGATGTGAACATTAACAGTGTTAACATGAGAAGTACTGGAGGTTGCCTGCCAGCCATTCAAATGTTTTTTGTTTTGTTCTGTACAACACACACCGGTTTGACAGTGTTCTTTTGACTCATGCACGAAAAGAGTTTTGTCAGTTGTTATTTTATGTAAAAATTAATCACTGTATTGTCTCTCTTATATAAGAAAAACAGCAACTGATTTATTCCTAGTAAGAAACTTATGTTCATTTTTGGCGAAATACTCTGGAGGAGTAAGATGGAATACTCTGTAGCCAAAGGAAATGTTTTCTTAAAGCCTTTACAAAAAGAATTACGGTGATTAAAATCATCAATCCTGCATTGAGTATTATCAATCCTGAGCCTCTAAATAACAATAAGCATTGTTTGGAATTCACAATCAAGCTCATATGATGGGAAATTTTATATAGAGAATTACTTGTACCAGAAAGTCCATGAATAATCACCATTAGATATTGACTAAACACTTAGGTTCTTCTGAAATCAATTTGTCTAGAGAGATTGAAATACCCCTGGGTCATATTTAAACTGAATACAAAACATTTGTTTTTCTATTTAAACTAAAACCAAATCAAGCAGAGAAGAGGAAGGATTTCTAAAAATCCCAAGATAAGGTGATAGGGTTTGATTAGGCTCATCTGGTTTTCATAGACCAATGTAACATCCCTTTTATTGTATTAAATGTTTTGGGTATAATTTATTTTGTTTGCAATTATGCTAATTAAGATACTTAAAATCCTCATATTTGAATATTACTAGATGATCAGGGATCTTAACTGAAGAATTTTCATGCTACTCTCTTATATGCACATCTGGCCACACTTGATTCTATTTATCTCCTTATCTTTTGAAAATCTCATTTCTGAGATTTCCATGGACTTCTTGGCAACACAGAAAGTCACAGTCTGAGCCACAGTATGTTGCAGAAACAAAAGATTTAAGAGAGAAGCAGAAAAATACCTGGTGAAAACATTAGAAAAACACAGGTGCAGGGCATTTCAGGGAGAAAAAGAGGCCAAAAGTTCAAAGGTACAAAGTGTTATCAACTCAGACCGGAACACTGAGACATAAGGAAGGGAGGGAATAAGCTGAGGCAGATTTTGCAGTGACTCCATTAAGTCATACCTAAAAAAAGAAATCATCAGGCTTTCTACAAACATGTTAAATTTTGGATACAGCTTTCACTCTCTGTCTGGTGAAATTTACATCTTCACATAAATTCAAATTATTTTGTCTTTGTGGAAGATAGCTACGGAGCTGCTGCTTAGTCCAAATGCTAAAGCTCAGATGCCATTGTGGATGTGTTGATTCCTTGAACCCCACTGAACCCATACAGCATGACTGAGGTCCCTGGCTGGCCTGTCATGGGATCATGGGACAGGGGTGAGGCATGTGCGTAGTTGGGGATGATGAGGGTGGGGGTGACCTCTGGACCTTGCTAAAATGGTACTTGAGAGTAAGCAGGATCTCAGCAGGACTCCAGTCTCACAGAAGGATTTTTTCTCCACTCAGACTGCCTCTGGCCACCCGAATTTACTGCACTTCAAGTCAGTGCAGTAAATTCCCTATGCTTCCCTTCATGTTCATATAATACTTCTTTTATTTTTACTTCACTGCCCACACTGTCCCCTGTATGCCACCAAAATTAAGGATAATATGTCTGCTTTGCTTACTGTCTTTGCTGTATAAAGGTTCTCAACGGTGGCCTGGGGATTAGCAAGAGCAGGGTAGCAAGCTCTGAGCAGGGTAAATGCTGTTTTCTTTGCATTTCCTGTTGGCAAGCTGTGTTAGAGAGATCCTAATTTGATGATATTGTGGTTCCACAAAGTGGATGAGCTAAGTGTGCTTGGCACCAGGTATAGCTGAAGAACAAAACAGCCTGGGCTCGGACAGGCTTATTCTGCTGGCACACATAGAACAGTTCTCCTGACCCTGCAGTCTGTTCTGTCCCTCTCCCCACAACTCAGATGGTTATCACCCTTAGCAGAGTGCATCATCCTATAACCTAAACTCCCTTCGGAAGGGCTGCTACTTAGGTTTCTCAGATTCCCTGCTTGGTTTCACTGCTTCCTTCTCAGAAGGAAAAAAAAAAAAAAAAAAAAAAAAAAAAAAGGGCTGTACAGAAAGCTCACCAGATAAAGATGGTCAGCCATGGAATGGTGAAACAGAAGATAAGCAGTAAGAATGCATATGAAGGATTGGCCCATGACATACAGTTGTGTGGAAGAAATGTCAGAGACTGGTGTTTCTGACACCCCACAGCCTTAAGAGAGAAGGGCTTTCCTAGTGTGGAAGAACTGTTCTAGTTTACACCTCCACACAGTGCAAGTCAGCAGACTCTCTACATCTGTGAACTTTTTTTAGATGTATGGATGAGGAAAGCCTGATGTTTTTCCTGCTGCATGGCTAGGTAGTAAGAAAGGAGAAAAAAAGCCTTAATTAAAGTTTATAATCAAGATATTAAAACACAGGGAGTGTGAAAATAAATAATGTTTTCTTTGCATTTTAAATCCACTCCATCTATAGTGCCACCTTAAAAATATTAGCATTGGTTTTAAAATTATATAACTAAGGGGAAGAATACGCTTAGGGAAGCAGACAGGAGACCTTAACATCCATAGTACCATGCATAAGAAAATTGTCATTTAATATTTAATATTGGATTCAGCCCCTGTAACTTTTGGCTGAAAAGTATATACTACTAGTTGGCAGTATCCCAAAGTAGGACTATTAGAGAAATTAGAAAAAATCTGCCACCAAAAAAAAACCCCAAATCTGAAATAAACCAACTGAAGAGATCTCATTGGGGAAAAAAAACCTCCCAAAGAACAAAAAAACAAAAACACCCACAAAACCCCTAGAAAGTCAAAAGTTGTAAAATGATAAACAGTTGTAGTGCATGTAACACATGTTCCTTAATCTTTTCTATAAATGTAAGTGCACTGAATCAATTAATTACAAGGTAAAACAAGGAAATAGCCTTCACTAAGCAAAATTAGTCAGCAGAACTCATTACATCCTGGTACATCCTAATGAGCAGAACTCATTAATCCTCAGCTCAGTCAGCCACTGAGCTGACTGAAACGTTCTGTTTAAACATGGAAAATATTTTTATTGTAGGATTGTTTCTGTTAAAGCATTTGATATTTCTATAGTAAGAGGGCTTTGACAAGATGGAATGTTAATCCAATCTGATGTGGTGATTTACATATCTGCATTATGGCATTTAGGGTATTTTAGACCTTACAAGATATGAAAGTTAGGAGGGACAGGCCAGCCAAGAGTTTAACCTTGCCAAATATGCCTATTCAGCTCCACACACAACAGTGCTCCTGGTCCTCCCTCCCCATGCCTGACAAACTGCATAGGTAGGAGAACAATGTAAGTACCAGATGTACAATTAACAGCATCAAATGATGATCAGTTGAGATCATCTAGTGTCTTCCTAGCTGAGATACAATGCAATCAATCCAAAATACAGAAGTAGTACAAATATTTAAGAGATAGTTTATCTGCGATATGTGCAAGGAGACAGGTGCACAGCTGTGTCTCTGTAATTCTGGTAGCTGATTATTCTTGTCTGTTTTGTAACTCTAAAGAATTACAAAACAGACAAGAATAACAGACAAGTTTTCTCCTTAGAAGAAACATGAAGATGAAGTGCACCCAGTCAGCCATGGGAGCAAAAGGCCCGTGAAGAGAATAGGGAGTAGTTCAAACTCAGTTGAACAAAACTATTTTTCAGGGTTCAGATGTTTGTGATGAAGATACACAGAACAAAGGAAGAGGACAGTCAAGCAGCTGCATACATCTTTTTCACTTCCTGCTTGCAACCCAGTTCATGTCACATGGGACATTCATATATCCCCATGACTCTGCAGATCCTTAATCTTGATATAACTGAATCCATCAAATCATAAAAGACTTGTAGCAGGAATATGGCAGGTTTTGAGACAACCTGAGAGAGCAGGGTCAGGCTACTGAGGAAGGAATGTCAGGACTAGCAGCATCTTCGAGCTGACTAAATTCCTCAGAATTTTAAAACTAACCCAGAGCCTGAAGCTTCACTCTTTACCCAGTACAATACTCAAGCCGTTACTGCTGTTTTGGAAAGGACCACAACTTATTTGTCCCTTCAAATCCTCTCATTTCCTTGTATTTGCCTTCACTAATATGTGGTAAATGTGGCATGGTAAAAGCATACAGAGCCTGTAAAATGTACTTCCTTTTCAGTCTGCACATTTGTACTCCACGGAGGATTTAGCCCTTATCACCCACTCACTGGAGTCACACGTGAATGCACAGCAGAGATTTGTCATTAGGTTAACCATTAACTGACAACCCTTATGAACCTGGACACCAAAATTTGTGGCTTATACAGCTTAGTCATCATCCACCTTGAAGGAAGTGAGGGGGACCTATAAATCACTCCAATCTATTACCCCTTCCCCCTAAGAAATGTAGTCAAAGCACTCCAGAAATAAAACCATATGGCACAATCATGTCAGTTCTGTTTATATAAGCTGTTCCTAGAAACAGCAGTAGTGTAATAGCAGATTTCCATATACTGAATCAATATTTGAGTGTTTGAGACCAGGTGTTTTATAAGATGCCATTAAGTGAGCAGAGCACATTAGCAGGTTGAAAACAGACTGTGGAGGGTTCCTCAGCCCCTGGGTCTCCACTTGCATTCCTCAGTCTCACAGCACCAACATGTACTCTCCAAGTCCTTTTGATTGGATTCAGCAGACCCAGACAGATTGTGACTATCGTGCCTTGTTTTTTCCCAGAGAGTTTCATGCATTTAGGACCAGCAATAAGAAACTAATGAGCTGCTTGTTTATTTGACTAACAGCTCCTGGTAGGTGTACTCATTGGGTTACACAGACTTTCAGGGGTCTCATTTTTGCATTGCATTGTTTCTAGGTTGCAGTGCTGTAGCTTTAGCTGTACATTAATGAGCACCTGCATGGCTGGAGACATTTGTCCATCATTCAGCTTAAGACAGACAAGCACAGGCTTTGCTAACTGGCTTACCAAGCACTCGGTGCAATTGTGGATGTATGGTTTGAAAAAAAGTTTTACTGCAGTCTTATCAGTATTTAGCTTTTTTGCAAGAAATATAAGATGTGAAGTCGAAATTATACAGGAATTATTCTGGCCATTGCAACTTTGTTGTGTCATATCATATATGACTATGTATTTTTGCGTTATTTAGCATTTTAAGCCCCTATCTGAAAATCAGAATATTTTACAGCATACTAAGAAATTTATATTTTCCTAGATATATGTTTTTTTAATAGGAATAAAATCCACATTACTATGTCTGCAGCAGGCTGAATTAAAAGTTAGAGTGCAAATGTTAACTTTTTCAATATCTTTCTAAGGGAGAAGCAAACTTAATGTCTACCAGGAACTCTTCAAAGCTCCAAGGCTGCTGAGTTGATGGATTACATAAATATATGTTTCTGCTTTTTTTTCCCCCCTCTCCATTGCTTACTCCCAAGTCAGCTCTAGCTTGCTACTAGAAGAATATTGGAGAATATACCTCTTACCTCAGGTAGTTTTGTTGATTCCAGTCTGTTTGATGATACACTGTCATATTTCTTTGTATAATTAATAAATAATATTATTAAATATATAGTAATAAAATAATTATTATTAGTTATTAACTTGTTATTTTAAGCAAATTATCACCATGTTTATGACAACTTTTGCATTTAAACAGAGCCTTCTTTAAATGACATTCAATTCTAGTGGTTAGAATATGGGTTTGAATGGACAGTAACTCAAATTTGCTTTGCTTGTTTCCTTTTGGTAAAATATTTAAACAGTGCATCCAAATATTGATAATGAAAATTACTTTTTATTCCAGTAAATTTGAGGTCAGAAGTCTTCTTAGGCTTTATTTATCAAAAAACTCTACTCCTCACTTTCAAGCTTAGCTGGAGTTTGAAATTAAATCTGACTTTCCATTTTGCATAATATTCAGTTTACCAAATACTGACAAACAACTGCAATGTCTGAGTACCATATTTTTGAGAACTGATTGTTTTCTAGCACTGTTCCCTGTAACACTAATGCAAAGTTAATTCCACTTTTGGAAAAGCCTGGAAGAAAATAACTGGCAAAGGGTTTTCTGGTGGTCTAGCACAGCACTCTGGGGGCAACAAATATAATACTGGCAAGAGCATTTAATTTAATCTGAATAGAACCTGCTATTAGGTGGGCTCCAAAAATATGCATTTTTTAAAAAGCAGTTTCCAAGAATTAACTTTTATTCTTATGAATATTGTTTCTTTCTCTGTGTGTGTTTGCGCACGTGTGTGTGTGTAGAAAATATTATTTATCCATCCCTCTTTCTTCAAATGGCAGGCAATAATATTTCAGTTATAGTCAGTGGGCACGATTTAGAAGGGTGCTTGTGACAATCCCCGGGCCCAAATAGGAAGATTGGGATGTCACCAAGGGATTTCGGGGGCAAAAGTCCCTTTGGCAGAGAAATAAATGAGAGATGGACACAATTCAGTGACCCAAAATAGAAGGAACTTTAATAAGGGGCAAAATAACAAAAAGCAAGACAATCTCAGTATAGGGTTCACCAGAAAGGGCCCAGGCCAAGGGGTTACAGTAACGTATACAAGGTAGGTAGGGGTGGGGTTTAGGGGAAAGGAGCCAATAGGAAGTGGGGATTAGGAATATGCAAATTACTGTGGCAAAATTAAACCAATCAGGGAACAGAAACGGGGATCACGCTAGAACATAACCTTATATGAACAAACCAATTTACATAACAATTTCCCACATGACAACCCTTCTCATGCTACCATTGCTGGGGGTTTCTCAAAGCTTCAAACTAAGGATTTCTCCTAACTCTCTGTTAGGGTCTCCCAGCCCAATTCCGACATCTCCCCATTTTATTTTACTTCAAACAATGAATATGCACAACTTTCAAACATTTTTAACATACAACTGAGCAATCAAGGTAACATAATCAGAACTACAACCATAATCAGCAGGACTAAAAGCCCTGTCTTGATCATGAATGACAGCCAGCCAGGGATATTCCACCCCTTAGTTTGTTGAGTCGATCATTACCCTGCTCTACCTGAAATTTCTTCACTCCTTCTTCCACGATGCTTATGCTGTGATTAATGGATTTTGGATAGTCTGACAGGTTTATACAGCACATCCCTCCAAAGTCCTCACAGCTGTGGCCATGTGGCAGCAGGAAATCTATGGCAGCTCAATTCTGGAGGGTGGCATGCCTCACACTATCTACATCCACAAGTAACTCACTGAGGGCGATTGATGTAGCATTGGTCTGTTTGCTCAGCCAGCACTCAATCCCCTCTAGTAGTTCCAGCGCCTTGTGCACCACTTCATCCACAAGAATTGGAACTGTTCAGCGTAACAATGGATTATTATATTAAATTCTATTTCAGGGAACAAAGCCAATCAATAATGTGGAATAGGAATTGATTTAATTTTGTGAATAATAAACATTAAAGTGTTGGATGTTTCCCCATATAATCGGATGCATAAAAATCAGAACCTGGTGCAATCATACCTCACCCATCTCATCCTGGTTCAGTAGTTACCTCATCCTGTTACCAACTGGTAAGTTTTTAATCTGTAGGGGTAGGGCTTGGCCAGCAATTCCATCCCACACCAAGGGCAGTCTGTGTATCTTGAGAAGGCTCCCCATTCTAAAACTCCATATTACCATGGCCCATAAGAAACAATTAGCAAGGTTGAATAGATCAGTCCACCGGTTGGAGAAGGATTGCAATGATAAAATCAATTATTGGACTAAAACAACAGAAGTGGTAAAACTATTCCTATCTCAAAAAATTTTCAGACCTTTTTCTGATTTCCTTGCCTGTCACAACAGGAGGAGGGTTGTGGAAAGTGAGGGAATGGCTTCATGCTACCCAGTTGCTAGTGGAGGATAAATCAGGGTTCAGCAATCTGAACTTCTAATAAGGTCTTACCAAAATGTATCATTAATAAACTGCGAGAAGTTTACTAAGACAGTGATTCTTTTCCAGTGCCCAAAAGAACTCTAAACTTTTCAATTGACAGTCCCAGTTTGTTCTCATGTGCTTTTTGGATTGCAAGGCTGCTAAAATTTAAAATATATTGAATTTGAGTGTTTTAAGGCAAAAAGGCTAAAGATGCATGTTTTCAACTGTGGGAAGCTTCTATGCTTACTAATGAATTTTTGTATAATGTAGCAATTTAAAAATGACTGTTACATTTCATTAGAAATTAGTTTGCAGCATTGTTTGACCAAAATTCACAGAATGAATGTTACTGAATATGAGTTCACTTAGATATAAGTAAAAGAAGTCATGCTTGCTGTGTTTAACTATGGATAGAATCAAAAAATAAATACTTAAGAAAAATCAAAAATGCCACTAACATTATGGTTCTGAAGTATGAACATGGGAAAGGAAGATTTTGAAAAGACACTAGGTAACAAAATCCCACATGTATTTTAACTTTCTCTGAAGTAATGGCTTCCTAATTCAAAACCAAATAATAGTGCTTTTACTGTGAATCCTTATAGTGAAGTGTCCTGCATAGGATTTTTCTGTGAATGGCAAATACTGATTCAAAACATTGTGCTATTAAAAAAAATAAAAGCAGGTCCTCTTTAAAAGTTGAAATAATGACTTGCTAGCAGAAAAATACAAAAAAGCTCTTAAACTCATTAGTGTGTCTGCTCTCTATACCCAAACTACTTTCCTACACATATATGATTGCGCTCAAGAGAGAACATATACAAAGTCTGCTGAATTTTCAGTGACAATAATTCAGTCTTTGATTTCTCCACTGCCAGTGCACTTGGCTTAGTAGGGGAGAGACAGAAAAGCTGTTTCCTGGCTACTGTTACAATTTAGTACAGCTACTGAATTTTATTTTCTCCTTTTTTTTTTTTTTTTTTCCTCAGAAATTAGGTTTTATATCCTGTCAATCTTAACTTCACCATAATAAGCTCTGAATTATCCATACTTTAACAAAATTGTCTTCTAATCAACTTCTATACCTAGCTATTCTCCTTGAGCTGGCATCAAAATCTCCTGGGAATGATCCAGTCCTTTCTTCCCTTTATTAAGTTTACTAGACATCACCAATATAACCCTGGAACACACTGACAAATATTTTGAGATCCCTGACATAGTTGGTTCATGAAAGGGAATGCATGAAAGTTCCTTTTCTTTCATTTTCCTTGAGATAATATGTCATGAAAGTCTTTAATCCTTAGGATTTTAGCTATTGTACTTAATTTGATAGGATAATTAAGTTTGGAAAGGATCTCAAGGTGTCATTCCTTCAATCTATATTCACCTAAGATGCTTGCGATTAATTGGAAAAAAAAGAAAAACATTACAGTTCAGTTCAGAATTTGCCCTTTGACCTACAGATTTTTACTGGATCCAATAAAAGCTTAAGTTCCAAATGGAAGGAAAAACATAATTTAAATACTTAATTAAGCTGCTAAAAAAATTGTAAAATATTTATTTAACAGAAATACTCATCTAATGCCAAAATATGTATTTTATTTATTTCAGTGTTATCTGGAACTACAAAAAGACTATGCCTTGAATTCTGGATTTAAAGTGGATCAGTTGTTTACCAGTGTTTTTTAATCTATTTTCAAGAAATATTAAGACAACATCAATATACTCACCAGGAGAATTACCCACAGGTTTATATCTGGGTTTGATTACTCACTTGGTGATAGAGGTTGGTTACTCCTATCAGCTTTCCTTTCTAAAACCAGAGCTAGAAAAAAAAAATACAGGCTTCTTTTTGCTTTAAAATGAAACTGTAAAATAGTAACACATTGTCTTTACATCTAGCATAATAATTTTTACTTTGTTTTTCTTTCTTTCTTAATCATAGGAAAAGGTAATTTGTGATTGTAGATGTACTTCAGAACAGGGGAAAAGAAATTAAACCTAATCAACAGTGAAAGCAGAAGGGAAAGATCTACTCTCTAAAGCTTTAAGCAGTTCACTTTGTGGTAACTGTAGAATCCCTTGACTAAAATAGATAGATAGCTAGTTTCCAGAAGAAATAACAAGATTTCTCAAGAATACAATTACTAAAAAGTGAATGATGCCCAGGGCATCCACAGCAGGCAACCTTGGAGAAGTATGTTTCCAAATACTTACCTCAAATTTTAACATCTAACTATGTTGCAGATTTATTTTCACAGCCCCCAACACTAACCAACATCTGCACAGGTAGACTGATTCTTTCTTAGGGAGGCAACAGACTCATAGCTGAACCACATATTTTTGATTGAGCTTATTTTTGACATTTTTTTTTCCCTAAGCATGCCAAGATAGGGCAGGCTTGAAAACTTCTCTTGCATGGACAAGAGTAAAACAAGACATTATTTGTAATGTTGATACCTCCCAGGCATCTCTTCTTTATAGGAAGTGCTACGAATTTGTACATTCTGCATCACATTGGTCTGAGATAAAGAAATATCTGAATCTACCATTTGACTCAGGAGTGAGCTACATGAACTTCTGGAGTACTTTCCAGTTTTATATTGCCATAATTTTATTATATAAAGAATTTGCAATTACAATAATGAAAACTACTTATTGGTCACATGTTTTATAAATTATGTAGCAAGAATAAAGCGTACATTATTATTTTGCCACAAAAATAATTTTATTTTTTGTGAGATGACAGTGAATTGAAAATTACGAGTTGCAAATCCTTGCACTTGTAAGAAAAGATGTATCAAGATGGCTTCTACATCTACAGTATGAAAATATTCTCCTTATTCCTCTATCCTATTCTTGTGACAATCCACATTTTTAAGAACAGAGGCAACTATTAATACATTGGCATTTGTAGAATTATCTTTTTGGACCGATGGAATACGATACAGCAATATTTCATTTTAGAATTCATAAGTTTTGTTCTGAATATTGTTTCTCCCTGTTTATAGATATTTATTTTGAATGTGTCAAGTCAGTTTAACAATCTGTGATGCGTGGACTTAGGAAACAAAAATACTTTGAGGTAGAAAATATATTTCCATCTATTTGAAGCAGCAGCCATTCTGCTGATGAAAATAGTTTGCTATGTTGCATTTAAATTCTGATCTAGCCTGTAAGTAATATTGTTGTGACTTTAGTGGGGGTCTTGAGAATATTTCAAGAATATGAGAATATTGTTTGAGAATATTACAGTGGCCTATAACTCTAAACATACTTCGACATCTGCAATCATTGTCACTATTTGAAATAAAAAGCTTCTCAGATTATTTTGGAAATAAAATGCAGGCATATATGGTCTTTTGGTGACATGTCCTACATTTAAGAGTGTCTTGAAGAAGAATATTGTAAGCAACACATACCAGGTTATTGTGCAGATAATTTAGGGACCAAGCCAAAACTTTGAGTGTAATTGGATATATCTGACACACCTTCTCATTTTCAGGTGATTACTACCTTGCAATTCTTACTTACTTTTACTTTCCTGAGAGTTAATGTATATACTTAGAGATTTCTAGAAAAAGGTGCATTATAAAGGATTTTGAGGACATTGAAATGGAAAATTTCAGACTATTTTTTTATATATATATATGTATATATACATATATAATATACTTCCATTCACTTTTGATAAAAGTTCAATTCAAAAACCTGAAAATATAGAAATTCTGTAAATAAAAAATGCAAACTTACAAATTTTTTTCCATTTTACATGCTTTATAGACACATAACTGGGCTTTAATAATCATTTATTGTTCGCAGTTCACTTTGGAATTATTGTCCACACAGATAAATTCGGACAGAAAAGTCAGGGCAGAAAACAAAACATGTAGTCTCTTCCAGTAATAACTCATGGTTTGTTGTAGTTTGGAATCTTTGTACTGTTTTTTCATAGCATCACTTTTGTGAAAAGAAGAAAAAATCCCTTGCATTTCTAAAGTTTAATTTTCTTTACATTGTTTCCTTTACGTTGTTGCTTGATGTTCATGCTGCATATGATTTTCTGTCTAAGCTAATCAAACAGATCACATCTTGCCATTAAGAAATCCAACTTTCTCCACATTTTGCTTCTTTAGAATCCTCTTTTTTTTTTAATTAAGCTTTTCTTAAACTTTAATCCTAATGAATATTGTTTTGATTTGGAATTAACATCTTTTTATATCCATGCCCTTTTTTAGTGCCAACTCTTAACTGAAGATCAAGAGAAAGAATGTGTAACTTTGCACCAGTACAGTTGGTATGTAATTTATCAACATTGTCCTATTTAACTTCTGTGTTAAACAAGGATGTTTCCTTTCAGGGATGTAAACAAGCAAATTTTCTGGAAAAGTAGCATCCAGAAAAAAATAGGGGTTTTTCCTGAACTCCTTTCATTTGCTGTCTAATTCAACTTCATTCTCAGTGGAGAATTCATTGTCTTTAGTTGTCTCCAGGATAATGAACTAAAAGGACATGTAGAGCAGTGGAAAGATACTGAAACTGGATCCTATTTGATAACATTTTTATTTCTATAGTATCCTAGCCCACCAGACTGAGAAGAAATATCTTCACTGACTCTCATCTCAACTACGTGTAGTTTTGCTTCACAACTGGTAGAAAAAGTCCTTGACTTGTTACAATTCTCTCCTGAATGTTCATTGTAATATTTGGAAACAGGTTACTAGGATTGGTAAATCCCTTGTCTAACTGATATTCTTCTCCTTAAAGATCCTACTCTAACTCCAATGTGTGGAAGCTGTTGAAATATAACGTCTGAAACTCTTTGCACATGCCAGCAGCTATAACCCAAGCTATGCCTGATAAAGTTTTATTGTAATACTTGATTTGAGATATCTGAATGATGTGGAAAATCTTATAGCCAAAAATACAAAATTGAGTAATTGTAATAATAAAGCTTCAGAAAACCTCAATTTTAAAAATGAAATGTTTCAACAAATTTCAAGGAGTTAAAAATCCCCAAATCAGCTTTTTATTTCACTAAGTGCTCCAGAAGTCATCATTTCACCCTATTTTATCTAAATTTGAGCAATGTTTTTATACATAATTCTCATTAGATATCTTTTTTACTCATTAAATCTGTATTAGCAAGTACATTTCTGTTCTATCTATTTCATATGAAAATGCTAGAATGATTTTTCACCTTTTTCCACTATTATAAAAGTCTTTTATGTACCTAAAAATCTACTGCAGGTAGCCAGGAAAAGTCATGCCTTGTGCATGTGCAGATAAACTTACTTTTCTCATTTAAAATGACACTTGCTACACAGTAGTGAGTGGTACAAAGGTGCCAGCAATACATAGCATGTCTTATTTTTCTGCAAGACATTAATTGATTTTCTTAAAATGTGTTTATAAAGTGAGACTCAACATTTTTGAAATATTTCAAATTTGTTTTCTATTGACCCATTTTTTAATTTTATATCAAAAAGATACTTTTCAATTACCAAATCCTTTCTCAGAAGTTTGTCCATGCTTCTGCGCTATTTATCTGAAAATCCTAACCTTGTATGACAGTCCAACAGGAAGTTAATTTGAATGGGATTAATTTTTCCTTCAAAATTGCAGGAATCCAGAGCCCAGTTATCATTATTCAAGTCTAAACAATAGTAATGAATCAGGTTTCTAGCACAAATTTTTCTTTTTTTATCAAATCCATTTTTTTTTCAGAATACCAGTATATGTTTTAAGCACTTGCTGTCTACAGAAAGCGAGGAAAACTGCTGGAGGTATCTTGGGTAAAGTGGATATGAAAGAGTTTGAATTCTATATACATGTAGAAATGGATATCTGTACGCTTCAAAGGGCAGGGACATCTTTATCTGTGGATTTTTTTCTCCTTTAAAACTAAGACAAAAATCTGGAGAAAGCCTCTGAAGCAGGTTAACAAATGGACCGCAATCATTAATAGAATGTAGAATGTCCCTATTTGTGACAGGAAAACTGTGCACACAATGTTTTGGCTATTTATTTGATTAAAACCCTTCTTAACAATCATTGGAATTCTTTAAAAGTAATATTCCAGAATTCTTTAGAGATAATAGAGATTGGTACTTGAAACAGGTCTCTTACTCATGGATGCCATGTAATCTCTGAGATATTGCACAGAGGACTGGGACAACTCACAGTTGACACCTATTCTAATGCTGCCAGAGTCAGGGGTGTTCTGCCAAAAGTATATCTTTGAATGTTTACTGTATATTAAAGCAACCTGAAGGTGGTCAACGGTCTAAGTCTGGGATGGAGAACAGTAATTTATAGGTGATACTTTTCTATTCTCTCTCAGTGAGCATATTGATATATATCTAAACTCTTTTTTTCCTGTTTCACCATTTTTATTTCTCAGTATTGCTGTGTCAAGAAGACTGGATATTGAATAAGTGAATAAGAGCCAATTTAGCTGTGCTTGTCAAAACATATAGGGCTTATTTTATGTACAGTCAGTTGAAGAATAATGGAAGTAAATTATTCTGGAGACCCAGATATTGCAATGAACAGCAATATTGATTTCTATACAAATAATTAGACAACATTATGCATAATTTATAAACATAGACTACTTTGCATTAGAGAGGACTTCAGTATCATGAGGATAAGAAATCTAAAAAGATAAATAGGTGTTTTGATAAATGACCAGTTCCAGCCTTTTCTGCTGTTTCCCCTTTCTGAGCATTGTGATAGAGCATTCTTGTGCCTTATCCTCATGCCCTTACTCTGGTGAAATGTGCTAGCCTCCAGGAATGGCTGAAAAGCCAAAATTTATGTCCTTGGACTGCTGAGACAGATAATAAAATTACTGAACTCCTACTGTGAAAAGACAGAACAATCCAGAAGGGAAATGTCCTCAGTAGTTCCACTCGTATGATCTACCTCCTGCATATATCCTTATGTATACTTCATTGGCTTCAACTGGCCTCAGGAACATTTTTATGGATTAAACATAAATTAGTTAATTGTATGTTTAAAACTACATTTCACTAGACCTATCTGTACAAGTAAAACCATCCCAAAATCTTCTTTCTCTTCTGTGCATTTGGGTCCATGAAAACATGACAAAAAGGGAAAAGAGATATGTATTAGATGTACACCCAGCTTAAAGTATTTGCAGTTCCTTATATTTTTAAAATTTTGAAATTTTAAATATTAAATAAGTTTAAACCCCATCTTTTTAGTCTAAAAATGGTAGGCTCAGACTAGATAAAAGGAAGAAAATTTTTATAATGAATTTGGCAAAACACTAGAATAGGTTGCCCAGAGAAGTGATGGCTATTCCACTCCTGTAGGACTTCAGAAGCTAGACAGGGCCCTGAGCAACCTGATCAAGTTGAAGATGTCACCACTCTTTGCCAGGGAGTTGGATTAGACAGTCCTTACAGCTCCCTTCCAATTAAAATTCTGTTGGGATTTTATGATTCTATATAGCCTAAACATGCAAAGTCAAGTGAAAAAGTAAAAAAAAAACCCTTTACTATTAACCAGTAATCTACTTCCTATCTTCTAAACTGAATTAAGAGGAAGCAAGAAAAGGAAAACAAGTCATACTACAGAAATTAATACTAATTGGTATGGAGCGGATAGCACCTCCTTAACTTTTGCACCTTGCCAGTGTATATGTGCCAAAATACTGCCCTTCACGTAAAAGCAGTTGGTAAGAATGAAGGCTAATATCTCATTTTAGAGCATTTTCTCAATATGTCATAGCAAAATAAAATAATTTAAACTGAAATTTAAGTTGATATTTCTTAAATGTTCAAAACAGTAGGGAAAAAAGAGAATAAACTTTATCAGAGGATTTTTTCATTTACTTATTCAGCTGAACAACAGACATGAGAGACATGCAAAAAGGAAGCCACATGGGTTGTATCACTGAATAGAAACACAATACCAAAACTATAAACACAATTTAGACATTGAAAATTTCCCAGTCCATTGAATTTGATGCTGATAGAGATAGACTTTGAAAGAGGAATGATTTGCATGCCTTTTACTCAATGTCTTGGGACAGTCTAATATTATTTTGCTTAAGGGTAACAAGAACTGTGCAATTGTTTCTTTGAAGAATACGTGTGCATAGGAGAACTGTCTAACAGATGAATATATGGAATGTTAATCAGTTATGAGTGTGACTGTCTGAATGTACATGTCTGCATGTCACAAGGTGTGTTTACAAAAATCCATGGGATAAAAAAATTTCATTTTTGTCCCTGGTCAATGAAGCCTGTCTTCAAACAGTGCTGTGAGGATATATTCCCACCTTCAGAGCCACTAGTATTAATGCCGTCCTCCACATCTCAGATTGGAAACTTGCATCTAGCTGGTTATCTGTGAATGTTGCTTCCTGGCTTATATGTGTGCATGTACACACTATGCTTAAGCTGAAATGTGAGCCTGGCTGTGCCTTACATTTCATTGAGGAAGCACCTTACAGCAAAATTAAAATCTTTTCTAGTCTCCGTAAGAACAGTGCTGACAACTGGATATAACAGTATGAATGGAACCATTTTTGTGATCAGGTAAGTTAATCAAAAACATATCCTTGTGGTAATCAACTCTGGTTTTGCACTAAATCTGGCATTCTTTTTTGCTGGGAGCTCAAAATTTTTCACTAGTTTGGGGCATTTTTGGTTTGTTTTTACATTTTTAAGTGAAGACGCTAAATTTCTCACAGCAAAGTACAATTCCTAAATGACATTTAAATATATGTAATTTTAAGGAAAGGAATAAAAGATATGGAAATAATTAAAGTGTTTTGTTTTATTTTGAAAGGTCCCTTCATCTTATTTTCTTGGCTATTTTTGTTTCATGAGCAAGATAAAATGAGTCTTTTCATACAACTCTAATAAAAAATGTAGTGCAACATGTAAACTTCTCAGCCAAACATACTATAAATTGTTCCAATATCTTAAAAATTTAAATAAATTACATTAAGACAAGACATTTTTTGTCATTTTAAAAGCAATTACTATTTTTCGTTAATTATCTACACCTTCAAAAATCTGTATGTCAACTGCTGAATCAAATGATCATAGAAATATACTGAAAATTAATATGAATTTTTAGAAGTGTCAGGATTGTGCAGGCAGTTTAAGGCGTGAAAAAGAAAGAAGTACTTGTTTTTTTCTTATCCTGTAAAATGAACAGTATCTATTAATGTTTTCTCTTTACATGGAAAGTACTGGGCATCTTAGAAAACTGGCATTTTGGTATATCAGGATGGGTGGATCTCAATTTTTGTTCATACACTCACCAGGTTATATACTGATATAATTCCAGAGTAAAACGAAGTCAAGTAAATGGAGTCAAGTAAATGGAGTTCAAAAAAAGCCAGGAGAGAAGTAGCATACTGTTAACAAGAAGCCAGGGTTTTGTATAAAGGAAGTTTTCTGTAGGAAATCCTCTCACGTTTTTCTTACTACCCTGTCCAGAAAAGTTGATTTAAAGAGGCTTAACACTGGTGTGTTAGCAAGCAATAGTTACGTGATAGCTTGGAAATTTCTTTAAGCAATATTCAATTATACTAAACATAATACAGTTACATTTATTTAGAAAATTAATGATGTTTCAGGCTTTTCTCTGAAGCGAAGAAATCTAGAGGGAAGTAAACTCTCAAGTGTAAAAATCTTCAGATGTTCCCTTGGTGATGCTTTCCACTTTGCTCTTAGGAATGATGCATGCATCATTCAAGAACCTGACAGTTCTTGAAAAACAGCAAGGTAATGAAATTCTATTTCTGCAAACTAAGGATGGCATTATCTGTCCTAACATTGCTTTCACAGGCAAATCCACAGCAAAATTAACACAGTTCTCTCTCCCCCAGAGTATCCATTAAGGGAATTTTCACACTGGTCCATGGCAATAAAAGTTGGAAAACAGCAGTGTCCTTATTCAGTTCTCCTCAAAAAGGAGTCTTCTAGTCTCTGAGAGACCAGCTGAAGGGAAGAAAATGGGAAGGCAGCAACTTTCCCCTTTAAGAAAGCCAGAGGACATCACCCCATTGGTAGATGGCTCTTGGGAAGACAAAACTAGTTTGTCCTGTCTCTTTAGTATGATAGATCAAGATATTTGTGGCTGGTCATTGTCAAATGTTTAGAATGTCTCTGTTAAACATGCAGGAGAAAGACTGGGGCACAATGGAATAACTACACTGCAAGCTATTGCTGAAGAGAAACTGGAAATTGAAAAACTTAGCCTACTAAAATATGTATTTCCATATTGGTGGAAGCCATCTCAGATAATGATCACTGAAAAAATATTGAAACCCTTAGGAACAGAAGAATTGTAGGTGCTGCATGCTTTACTGCTTGCCAATATGGAAACTTAACCCACAAAGGAGCCATTTATGTGACTACAGAGCTGAGCTAGCCAATGCAATCCCAGACCTATACAGTCTTGGTTTATACAGCTACACAGCTGGAAAGTTGCATATTCAGAGGCAAAGAATTTCTTTTGGAAACCTACTTTCACTTGCAAAGTGAACTCTTGAGCTATTTTTTGTTTGAGGTTTGAACTGGTTGATATTTACAGTTCTTGAAACTGTACCATTTGTTTTGCTTAAAAAACAGGATACTAGGTGTCCCAAATTAGAATACACTTTGAAATACAGAACTAAAGAAGAAGGGTCTCACAAATAACTTCTCTTCATAACAGAGTAAAAAAGGACAAAACTTCATTTGAAGTTAGGTATTTCTTTGTTCATAATGTAATAAACAAACCTTACAAAGGCCCTTAAAATGCCATCCTCTACCATCCTTGCCCACCTATTTTGTCCTTGATGAGGTCATACTCTGTTTTCATACTGGGTTTTCAGAGCTGGGATTCTGTTACATAGACAGAAAAATAATTATTAATGTCATAATCGTGTGCATGAAAATTCAAATATGGATTTAGAAAGTTTTAAATTTGATTGCAGACTGCTAAAACACTGAGTTAGCAGAATAGAGGAATGCACTTCTTGTATTTGAAGGTATCTGAATATTTAAAGACATTTGTCTTTTGCCACAGTTTCCTTAAAAGCTCAGATTAAAGTCTACTTGCTTAGTTTTTCTTGCATTTTATTTTGACTTCTCTCTTTTTGTTCCAGTGTTACAATAAATCAAGTATCATGGAACTAGACATTTCATCTAAGAAAGACTTGTGATTTGAAGTGAAATCTCTGATTCTTGATGAATTATCTAAGCTTTCTGCATAGTGCTTGGGGAAAATGTGGACGACTAGGAAACAGGTATGAAATATTCAGGGAGCAGCACTACACTGAAGGAGCTTTGCATTATTTTAAGTCCAGATATGAAACATAAGAGATCTTAAAAGGAAAATGTTTCTGTTCCATTCACTGAATTTATTTTGATTGTGGTTTTATTTCCTCAAAATATTTGGTCAAATATATGTATAATGGTCAATACACAAAATTAATATGATATTCTGAACACATTCTGAATAAGCTGACCAGACCCAGTACACTGGAACTGACGATTCCTTTTGTCCAATTCAATAATGATTTAGGCTGTGGTAATAACACAAGGCAGCCAGGAGTAATCAGTAGTGAACTTTCCTGGGAAAGTCTGCATGATTTTTCTGCTCTAACCCTTTTAGCAGGTGTTAGAGCAGGTGAACACTAGGAACAGTGGTCCTAGTCATGGGACAAAGTCTATAACAGAATTTGTAACAGGTATTTAATGCCTGTAATGTTTAATGCTGTGTTGGAAGACTAAACTTGTTGCTCATTATATCTTGTATTGCTCCCCAACTACTGATAGGTCAAATATTAAAACCAGAAATGTGGATGACAAAACTGATCTCAAGCTAAAACTTGAATAAAAAATTGAGGCTGGAAAGGATTCGCTTCTTTCCTTTTGGTTACTTTATAGGATTTCTATTTTGTGAATGTTCTACATACTCAAACAAATATTATCCTGTTAATTTTATATTTTTCAATTAATTTTAAAAAAGAAAAATCAGTGAGGCTTTCTGAAGTGTTTTGTATTTATCATTCTCTATGCAATAACGTACTGGAAAGAAATTCTGCAGGTTATAATAAGACAACAAATTTAATGAAATTCATTCTGATCTGTTTCAAAGATACATGCCCTCTTGAAAAATGAAAGTGAAATGACAATGTGAAATCAATTGAGATTATGTATTCAATTGCTCTTTAAGTGTTCAGCCTAAATATTACTTGACAATTTAGACAGACTAAATTATTATTCATTGAATGAGTGGAGTTTTGGCACAAATGCTGATGACAATTACCAGAAATTTTCTCTGTATTGAATATTTATTGTAAATGACAACTGGATTACCAAGTTTTCACTGGTTTCCAAAGACTAACTGTAGATTAATATAGACCTGTACAATATTAGAATGCCTCAAGAAGAGAAAAGTTCTTTTGAGTGTTTTTAAGACTAAGGGTGAGCACAAAAACTAGAAGGAAAACTTCATAGATGAAAAACATAGGATCAAAATGATTAGAATTCTTGCTGTGTTTTTATTTTCTGATGTTCTCAAAATCTTAGATGCATCAGTACAGAATGGGAGTGACCTGATAGAAAACAGCTCTGAAGAGAAGGGTCTGGGAGTCCTGTTGGACAACAAACTGTCCATGAGCCAGAGGTGTGACCTTTTGGCCAAGAATGACAATACTGTCCTAGAGGGTACTAGAGATCATTGTCAGCAATTCTGGGAGGTGTTCCTGCCCCCCTATTCAGCCCTGGTGAGGCCAGATACGGACTGCTGTGCCCAGTTCTGGTCTGCTCATTGCCACCGACACTATTAAAGAACTGGAACAACTTACATCTTCCATACACGGACTGGCTAAAAAAGTTGGGCCTGTTCTGCCTTGAGAAGAGGTGACTGAGAGGGGATCTCATGAGTCCTGTCAGTGTCTGCAGGGAGAGGTCTGAGGAGGGACCAGGCTCTGCTCGGAGGTGCTGAGGTAACAAGCAGTAAGTGATGCACAGGAAGTTCCATCTGAACATGAAGAAGAACTTTACTGTGTGAGTGATTATGCACTAGAACAGATTTCCAGAGAGGTTGGGGAATCTCCCTCACTAGAGTAAGTCAAGGACCATCTGGACACAGTCCTGTGCTGTGTAGTCTAGGAAAATGCTGTGTGAGCAGGGAGTTTGGATCAGATGGCCCACAGTCCCACAGTGGTCCCTTCCAACCAGACACATTCTGTGATTCTGTTATTTTGTGAACATGTGATTTTGTTTGCGAAACACTTTTTTTCATTAACAAAAGCTTTTTGGACTAAGAAGGAAAAATATAGATAAGCTTAAAATTGGGTTTCATTGTGTTAAAAATATTATGTGCTGGTAATCATAACATTTTTGAAATCACTGCAAAATCTGACTTACTCCTTAGGCAAGAAAAAGTTCTACCCAAGCAGATTTTATTCCAAAAAGAGTATAGAAAAGGGTGTTCCCCTTGATCTAACATTGGAAGAGTAATCATTATTTTAGTCTAATACTAAAACTAGACATTTAATTTTTCCTTAAAGAAAAGTGTCTCCTCTCATAGAGAAGGTGACAGCATCTTCCCAGACAGCTCATCCATTTGCTTTGTAATTTCACGGTTAGAAAATATTTCCTAGTAGTCAGCATATTTTTCTCCTTCTACCTTGTCTGTCCCAGGAATGGGGAATAAATAATTACTTTTTTGCAACAACTATGGAATACATTTAAAAATGCAAAATGCATTATGTCACAGTGTTTTTCTTTTCTAGAATAAACAGTCTTATTCTCTCAGCTCTTCCATTCCAAAACCATTTTACTGACAACATTTTGCTCTCTGATAATTCATGCTGCCATTCTCTAGATTTTTTCCCATTTAAGCATGTTTCTCTTGACACAGCAAATCTGAATCCAAAATACACTCCTTTTGTTAAAGGCCACATTGACTGGCTTGAGTTGAAAGGGAACATTGAAGGTCACATAGATCCTGTTTACCACAGAAAGGGCTGCCTTTAGGGCAATGCCATGAAACTCTTGACTCACATTAACCATTGAAACCTTTTCTGCAGATCTGACATCCGGCCAGTTATTTCACAGCCTGTTCCTGTTCAAGTGATTATTCATGCCAAGTGCAATGCCTTGTTTTCCTCCATTTGATTAAATTAACAGTCATATCTCTGGTTTGTACTCACAATATGCAAATATCAACCCCTACATTGATCTTGAAACACTGGGTTTCCATGGTTGGGCTCTCTCCACATCCACATACAGGCCAGGAACAATTCCCAGTACGTTCCATTGGTAGGATATGATTTGTACGATGTTAGAAACAACACATAACTAGTATCCCTTATTTCTGGAAATCTGTACTCCAAAGAAATATTTCTTGAACTGTGTTCATCAGAGGCTTCTGTTAAAGCTGTTCTTCTCCTCCTGCCTCAGTGCCTTTCCTTTGGTTCATCAAGACCTAGGGCCAAGAGTGGAAATACATGGGTTCATGGAACCGAAGTATCTGACTATGGTAGATGGTTCCCTCTCTTTGTCATTTCACATCCAACCCGACATTTTGTCTGGTTTATCCTGTTTAGTGTTCCACTCACCCTGAATAGTGAGGAGTAATTTTGTGAGAAGTAAAGTATTCTTGAGCACTATTTTGCACAGTATTACCATGGTTGTTTTAATTTAGAGTGAAAGATAAGTTAATTGAAGAATATTTATGGCTTTTATGTCCCCACTGGTTTTGCTTCCTTTTATTCATGGGTATTATTGCCAGTGTGGATGGATGGGAAGGGGTTTGGCAGATGAGAATTCTGTCATTCCGACTTAAACGTATTAATGCCCATTTCTCCAGGCTTAAGAGAACCAACACTTCAGCTCGTCCTTTTTTATGTTATTTGCAATTTTATTTTGATGGAGATTTTTTAAGAGAGAGTATGACCTTTGTGACCTTTCAAGAATTGGTTTATCCAACCTTTGTATTTCAAACTGTATAAACTTTGCTTATAAATACCAGTCAAAGTTACTTTAATCTTACACATCTATACCTATATCTGTATCTGCATTATTTTTCATTGCACTCCCTTAACTTTGCTGTTGAAACAAAAGCAAACTAGGTCAAGTTATTGCCACAGTGGCTATTGAAAATCAAAACAGTAAAAACTCAATTTTACAAAATACTAGAATTATTGTCTAAAATATGCAAATAGTCCCAGTGAAGAAGTGACACATATGTTAGAAGTCCTAGGTTTTAATGAATAGATGTCAAAAATCATTTTAATTACAGTACTCCTTGCAGCACTATCATGAGTGCTCTGGTTCTACCAATTGCCTTGTCTAAGCTTACCACACCACCATTGTGGAAAGAAAAGAAGCATTAGTATTTTTAAACCCACACATGTTTATGTGCTACAGTTAACCAGTGAATTGTAAGATATTATAGTAGTGGTCCAACTTGGAAATGAAAAGTTAATACTGCTAAAGCTGTGCATCTCCCTCCTTTGCAGGTTCAAAGATTGTAAGCCTCTCTGATATTCAGATACAGAACAGATGACTGAAGAGTGATATAATGGATCCTCTTTAGAAGAAATAATTTTTAAAATACACCACTAAATTCTTTACATTTAATATGAAATTTGAAAAAGAAGCTACAAACAAACTGCACGTGTACAATAATCCAGGTGGTCCTGGGTAGATCTGGAAACACTGTATATTTTTTGCATTTCCTTAGATGTTACTCCAGGCTTACTGCAGTGTCAAGGCTCAGGGTTCTGATAACTGACAGTGTTTAACAACTGCCACACTTTGTTGCTGTGCATTTGCCTGTGTCCATTTAAAACTCTCAGCCAATATTTGGGCTTGATTACACTATTAGGGTCAACCATGGGCTGTTCCCAGTAGTCAGGATAAAGTAGCTCTGTTTTCAAGGGGATAGATTTAATACAAGATTTCATATGAGATATAGATCTTTTATATCAGCCCACTGAACCCACAAGGAATTACTGATATTGACACACTTTAATACTAGGAAGACAAACAAACAGCTTTTAGAGAGCACAAAACACTTTTGATTACTTCTTCAGACTGAAATTATTGATTGTTTTATCAGGCTGGGTGCTTGCTTGAAAAGGGCAGGGTCAAAGAAAGAAACAACAAAACAAGAAACCCAGAAGAGATGAATGGAAGAGTTAAGCGGAGGTGTATGTACTCAGGCAGACTAGGCACAGCAGCTACTGCTATGGCTTAGCACACAGCAGCCTTATATTGCCCTTGTGAGTGCAAGTCTGTGCTTAGACATAAAGTGTTTCATTTGTTATTTTTAATTGTTGTGAATTATGTTTGGGTTGGATTCTGTGATGGCTAGTGCAATCTCTCCAATTATTTCAGCTGGCAAATGCATTAGATTTTCATCTTGTTGTTTAACAATAGCTACCATCTTGTTTCAGAAAACTAAAGATCTTGTTATATGTAAATTTCTGGAAAGATATTTGGTATCACTTCTAAGTGACCATATTATAAAGCCTTTTATGATTGTCAGTAGTGTTGTTATAAATCTATTTTGCATAATAATTAAATAGTATCACTCCAACCCCGAGATGTCATAGACCTTTTGTCATCATTAGACAAAATCAGGCTGAGTGTAAACACAGCCTAGTTTCCTCCGTGTTTTTGTATTTGTATGCAGCAATTGTCAGCATGTCGGCAGTGGACAGTGATAAAGTGCATTTTTCTGCTTGGGTGGTTAGCCCTTTCATTTTTACAAGTGACAAAATAAAAATCTGTTGAAGAGTGAACATGCTGCTTTCACTGTGTCATCTCAGCCCTGCGGGTCATTTTATTATAAAAATGTAAAAATCCAGTCAATTTTATTTAATCAGCTGAAAAGGAAAAGTGTTTCCAGGTCATTAATCAAGTGCTCCTTCTCTGTGGGAACTTGTCTCTTCAGAAACTGCCATCTGAATCATTAATAAAGCTGAAAAGATTTTGTGCCAGCAGGTTTTTGAGAAACCTAGATGTTACCAATATAACTGGAGTAAAGTAATTTGAGGTCAACAAATAAAGATTTATATATTCATTGCTTCAAAAGCGGAATATTGCCTATTAAAACCCAATTAATTTTTTTTTAAAGCCTTTAATTGTTGGAAAATATACAACTGTTTAGAAGATATTTGATTGTATATTCCATAATTATATGTTTTCTTCAATGTTATCTAATCATATATTTACAGTAAACTTTTATGTGAATTGATCAAAACAAGATGAGACATTAAGAAGAGATAATTACTACCGTATCTATAATAATAATGGCAGTAATTAAACCACAGAGAACTACATTCAAATAATGTCAAGCTGGAGATTTAAACCTCTATTAAAAAAGGCACAGAAGGCACTCACTGCATTTTAGCACACTCACCTCCATGCACGCCTTGGTGCAGCAGCTTGTGCTAACTGTGGCCAAATCTCTGTGTACCTTTTGTGGTTGGCAAGAAGAACACACTTTCCCATCCCATCAACATGTTGTGTGATGAAAAGTGTTTCCATCCCATTTTGAAAGTCTTACAAAATGTTGGAATTGGTAGTTTAAAAAGAGAGAGGTAAGTAGAAAAAAAGCATGAATGCACGAATTACATTTGTGGCCATTCATGTTCTTACCTGTCCTTGGGAGGCTAAGCTCTGACTCTCCATTCTTTTACCTTTTTTCTGGAAAGAGAGCAGTACCAAAAGGAGGAAACTGAGTTTCATAAATGAATAACCTAATAATTGTTTTCATTTTGCAAGGGGAGCACAGATACAGGTATGTGCTTTTCCTCAAAGAGAGAAAATATTTGAATCCAGTTCCCAGATGTTGCCTCAGGATTAGTTTCTTATCTCCAGGCTTCCCCTGAAAACTGTCCACTTGTTTTTGATGAATCAGTACACATTAACTGGAAATCTCCTTTTGCCAGGAACTTCCTATTCAGATTACTTATGAATACCCTGTTTTTGTTTATAGTAATGATCTCTGAATTAGGAAGATAAGAGAAACTCGCGGGATTTATATTTTTTGCTTTACATTGCATCTTTTGGATTGGCCCAAATTAAATTAATTAACTAGCTTTTCCTAATTACATCTAATGTTTTGACAGGTAAGTAATTAATTTTGATTCCTGGAGATATTATGTTTAAAGTTATAATTTCAAAAGCTACATAAATCCAGGAGGATCTATTCAGGAGGCTGGTATTTCAAACTATATTTATGGTTGAGCATTTATTCATGCATATTCTAGTGACAAAATTCATTCGTACTCAAGTCACAAAAAAACCAGCAAAAAATAGATCCCATGTCTGTTTTTCTCTGTTATTTTAAAGGTATTTTTTAATCTCATACACAGTATCTTATATCTGAATTAAGAGGTTGATTTCTTCACAGTGAAAGTTCAGAACCTGATACAATATTCTGAATTCTGAATTATCAATATAATTTAGATTGTATTACATTCTTCTTAACAATGTACACTTAACAGTTAATGCTGATCACCATCATCCTCTTTACATATTGTAGACTGAAGGTTTTTCCTAAATGGTCCTGCTGCTCTGTAATGAGATTGGAATCCATGTAACTTCTGCATAACACCCTGGAAGTCCTTGGTTATGCTGGACTTTGCTAAATGTGGGAGATGGTTGGGTTGATACAACTGCATGAAGCTTGGCACACAGGCGTGCAACAGGCCACTAAAGAGCCAGAATCTAATTGCATTTACACTAGTTCAATTCACTTGGAGTTACTTGTTTGTACCTGTGTAACGGAGTGAAAAAGAGCCTGCAGGTCAACAGCAGCAGTAATTACTTGTCCACTAGGATCTGAACTGAGGCCACCAATGCATTTCACACAGTTGACCACACAGTCATTGGATGGTAAGATGTCTTGTCCTGAGAAACAAAAGCTGCTGCTAACATGAATTTAGTAGTGGAGGGCTTCAGAGTCCATTTACCAATCCCCGGGACTCAATGGCTCATGAGACTAGTAATGTGTTATGAAGTCTCTCACCATCACAAACTTACACTTTTAAGAATATGTCTGTGTGTGACCACATGCTGCTTTTTTCTCTCCCTGTAGAAAATTGACTAAGGGTGTCCTGCTAGCTTTGGGGAAGAGCATCTTTACCCTGCTGTGATAATTTGAGTAGTGGCAGAATTTTATGATTCAAAGTAGGTTTCTTCTTTCTTTTGTACTTTTTTCTCTTAAAATGAAATGTCAGAGCTATTTTAGTCTTAATATAGACTAATCACTATTACGGTTATCTAAAATAAAGAGAGCTGTGTAAAATAATCCCATTTTATCATTCGATTTTCTCCAAAATCACTATTTTTATAATTATTCTATATCAAGAAAAAAAAAAAAAGAAATTTTGTTTGATGCTAAAAGATTGGAAAAAAAGGCTGCCTTGAATCAAAAAGTTCTAATGAGTTCTAAATTATCACAGTGGGAGTAAAGATGGTATAAAAATGATAAAACAGCTAGCAAGGAAGTTTAATCCCAGTACAAATGAAGATTCCTACAATTCTTCTGGTAACAGACCTAGTAATTTTTCAGTAATTGTTATTAATTATTGTTGGCAAGAAAGTATCAACAATCCTTGCTTAACTATGTCAGTTATCATTGATATAAATCTTTCAGTACTCATTCTTATGAACACATATACCTTGAACATTGGAAAAACAGTATCTTGCAGTTCTAAAATAGATTATGCGGGGTCAGAAATTGTGGAACAATATCTATTTCAAAATTCACCCATTTTCCAGATTTGTTTTGTTATATGGACATTTACACCTCCTGTAAAAACACTGACTGGCTGATTTAATAGAATCATAGAACATCCTGAGTCGACACACTACTGTTGCAAGAGAGATGCAGACACCACAGTCAAGTCGAGGTGGGAAAAGAGAGCATTTAATTTTCACTTTTAGTTTATATAAATTTCCAGAAATGAGACTACATTGGAAGACTGAGGTTCAACCTCTTCAATTCCACTGGTCTGAGAAAGTGTCCATCAATTGTCCCTCCTAAAGAGAAGAATATAAACAATATAGACAGTTACAGAAACATTGCTTTGTTTACATGAAAATCTGTGAGAAACTCTGACTCCAAACCAGAAGACTGAAAAACAGGGGGACACTGTAAGGGACCCGCAAGGATCATCAAATCCAACTCCTGGTCCTTCACAGGACGCCACAGGAACACCATATGCTTGAGAACAATATCCAAATGCTTCTTGAA
Source organism: Cettia cetti (assembly GCA_013401135.1). Taxonomy (NCBI): domain Eukaryota; kingdom Metazoa; phylum Chordata; class Aves; order Passeriformes; family Sylviidae; genus Cettia; species Cettia cetti. The sequence goes on from VZUI01044833.1 coordinate 52,349, forward strand.
CTCTGTCAGGCTTGGTGCTGTGAACCACTTCCCCGGGAAGCCTGTGCCAGTGCCCAACCACCCTCTAGGGAAAGAACCTTCTCCTAATATTCAAGCTTGTGCCCCTCCCTGTCCATGCTCATTCACCCAGCTCCCTCCCTCCCTGACAAAACTCCAGGGCATTCCCTTGGGTGTTATCACTGACCACACAGAGCAGAGATCAGCGCCTGCCTCTCCTCTTCCCCTCCCAAGGAAGTTGTAACTGCAGCGAGGTCTATCCTCAGGCTCCTTAATGGCTGAAGAGATCAAGTGACCTCAGCTGCCCCTCATATGGTTTTCCCTCAAGGGCCTTCACCTTCTTTTTTGCTCTCTTTTGACTCTCTTTTGTAGTTTAACATCTTATACTGTGGCACCCAAACCTGCCCCCAGCGCTGGAGGTGAGGCTGCCCCAGCCCAGAGCAGAGGGGACAATCCCCTCCCTTGCCCGCCTGGCCCTGCTGCCCCCAGGACACGCTTGGCCCTCCTGGCTGCCAGGGCACTGCTGGCTCATGTTCAGCTTGCCATGGGCCAGGAGCCCAGGGCCCTTTCCATGGCTCTGCTCTCCAGCCTCTCCTTCCCCAGTCTGGATGTACATCTCTGTGTACGTGGAGTTACCCCATCCCAGGTGCAGAATCTGCCATTCCTTTGTTAACCTTCTTACAGTTGGTGATTTCATTGCCCTGAGATATGCCCAAGTCTCTCCGTGGGACCTCTGCCTTTGAGGAAGTCAAAAGCTCTTCCCAGTGTAGTATCCCTGGCAAACATAGTATATCTTTATTTGTTAGTAAAACCCCCAAACATACAAACCATATGCACTTATGCATGAAGTTGAAGATATTGTGTTGACTTATACATACAGACTGTAACAACAGACATCTAGTTGATGTAAATATTTAAAAACCATGTAGTAAAAAAATTGATAAGCATTTTGTCATATTTTATCCCTTTCTTGCTCTTTAATGTCAGAAATGTAAAACTATTTCTCATCCTATCTTGTTCTCATTTAGTACACTTGTCAAAATAAAAATCTAATACCTTTACCTCTGTTTTATCACAGGATATTGTTCTCCTCTGTGGCATGGGATCTCAGATTGGAACTAACCTCTTTCAGTCACTTCAGCCTGATCTCATACTACTGCAAGATGTTGCCAAATTTCCTGTCTTAATTTTTTTTTCTGGAATCATATGTTTCTTCAGGTTTGATTTTATTTATATATTCTATTCCTAAATATGTTTGAGCACTACCCTTTTGGCTTAGTAATTTCTTCTCCCTGGAGCTTACTGATAATCAAAGTCTTTTCCAATGTTCATTCTAGTACACTGAACTAACTACACTGCCACCTCTCTCTGCTTTGAGCACTTATTCCTTTGCTTCTTCTGTCCTTTACTTTTTCTGTTTTTTGTTGTTGTTATTTTTATTTGTCTTCCTCCTCCCCCTCCCAATCTGAGTGGCTAAAAATTCCTCAGTGTTTCAAATCAGGCCACATCAAGTCCTTAGAAGCCTTTTTGCTAATTAAAATATTTTCCCATGTTTTTTTAGAGATTTCCTCTTCTGTATTTCTGCTTTCAGTACAACTGTCACCTCCCTTGTTCACAAGCATTTTCCTTTTACTTTGGTTTAGCTAATGATTTCTCTTATGGAATTGCAGCAAATGCTTGACTGAAATTCAGATAGATGAGAGCATCTAAATGTAATTTTAATGATGACAGATATCAGCTGCTTGATGATGATGCATTTTTATCCTTTTTACTTCTCAAGACCTTGGAACTTTGTAAAATAAGTACTTTTCTTACCATTTGAAACCTTATAAAATCTATACTCTTTATTTTGTTATTGAGATTTGTCAGGTTTTATCTTTTGTGACTCAGAAAATGTAAACTGTTGCTATGTAGAAAAATAGACATAAATATGTGCTTGGCTACATATATAATATACATATTACATATTACATGTACATATAATATACAGAACTGCAGGATGTAGGATCAAATACAATACAAGATACAAAAGACATCAAAGTATTAGAGAGCATCCAAAAGGAGGGCAAGAGAGATGGTGAAGAGCCTTAAGGGGAAGCCATATGAGGAGCAGCTGAGGTAATTTGGTCTGTTCAGCCTGGAGGAGATTGAGAGGAGACCTCACTGCAGTTACAACTTCCTTGGGTGGGGAAGAGGCGGGGCAGGCACTGATCTCCTCTGTGGAGACCACTGAAAGCACCCAAGAGAATGACCTGAAGTTGTGTCAGGAGAGGTTTAGGTTGGATGTCAGGAAAAGGTTCTTCCTCCAGAGGGTGGCTGGGCACTGGAACAGGAGCCCCAGGCAATAGTCACAGCACCAAACCTGACAGAGCTCAAGGAAAGTTTGGACAATGCTCTTGGGCACATGGTGTTATTTCTGGGGATGGTGCTGTGCAGGGGCAGAAGCTGGGCTCTGTGATCCTTGTGGATCCCTTCCAACTCAAGATATTCTGTGATTCTATGAAAAGGGCTGCAAGGACAGATTTAATTGACCCTTTGCTACATGTACTGTATAGTATACTCTTGTAAACTTTGACAATGTCCGTGGAATTGTATCTGCAAATGTTTCTCCTTTTTTTTTTTTGAATTTACATGACCACCTACTGTACAAAGAACATCTGTGTTACACAAAAGAAAATGCAAAAGGAGAGCAAAAGTGATATAGGTGTATTTAAGAACTAATTTCTTGGCTTTCTTCTTTAGCAAGTTTTTCTTTTACAGGGTTTTCTCTTTCCCTGAATTAATATGAAACACATATTAATGATTTCATCATATATGTTTTCACCTTTCACCTTTGAGCTGTGTCTAAAAGACACAGAGAAACTCTGCATTTTTACTACAGCAGAGTTATCATGAAGCTATATCTCACCTAAACTCATTTTAAAAAAGTGGAATTATTTGTATTGTGTTTGTAGAAGCCAAAGCAAAAGAAACTGTTATCATCTGAGAGTTTTTTCTTCTGATTTTTTTGTAAATTTAGTTTTTAGTAAAATGGGAATGTTTCAGATCCCTTCTTCAGGATAGACAGCATTCTATTGTTGTTCTGTAAGCATCAAGAGCTTGGGGTTTCTTCACAATTAGCAGACCAGTTAATGAATTTTCTGATCTTTTTATTGACTCTCATTGGAATAGTGGACATTCCTGAGTTTTTTGAAAATCAACTTTACTGTTCAGTGAAGATTTTCATCTGCTTTTTCCCTCCTCAGTACCCCTCTTCCAGCCCAAAGCAGTAGAAATATGATTTACACTCTTCATAAAATACTAAAACTTTATTCTGATTCTATACACCTCCCAGTTGTAAAACAAGGGATGCAAATACTATCACACATTTTCTGTGAGTCTGAATTCCATCTAAATGTCTGAGACTTATACAACTCATCATAAAACAACTCCTCTTTCTCTCTGCTCTAGGGATTAATAGTAACATGACAGCAAAAAATAAAATTCTTAAAGACTTAGCTTCTAAAAATGATTCTGTATGTGCTTTAACACCAATTTTTCTTTCAGGTATAAATTTTGTGAGCTGTTATTCTTACTGTTTTTGAAGATGTAATTCCAATGTGCTAGTCACCCTTCCACAAGGAGAACTAAGATAATGTGAGTGCTATTGGTTAGTTCCATGCATTTATAGATGTATGTCCATTGATGTGGCAATGGAATATTTTCATTTTAAGGGCAACAAGCTATGTGCTGAAAAACTATGAAGATGCCCTGTTGTCACGGTAAATAATATCTGAATGGGTAATGATGGGAAAAGGGAAAATGTTCCTAAAGGTCATTTGTCATAGCCAGAAGTTGCCAGTTTGGACAATCAGTGATTGTCACCCAGGAAAAGGAGCTCTGGATAGTAAATCCTTTCCTGTCGTGCTAGCCAAACACCAGAAAGGCCTCCATTCCTGCATGAACATGGGTGAATGTTGAAACTGCTATTGTTCACTTAGTTTAGCATGCTTAGGAAGATGAAAAACAGATGACAGATGACAATATACATAAGTAGTTTTTTAGAAAACTTATCTCTCCATAGGATGACAAACTATAAAAAGAGGGAGTATACATCACAATAATGTAATAGCTTTTCTTTAGATAACAGGTCTTCCTTTTACACACATGGAGGACTTGTCGTAGGCCTACTGAATTGCTAGTGATCTTGGAGCCCCAGTTCTGACAAGTCTGATCACAAAAGGAAAGAGGTGTATTAAAAATGCATTAATGCGTAAGGCTATAAGATGCATGGGAGACTTAGGGTTTTGCTGGAGAAGATTTTTGCATTTCATCTTCTCTGTATCTTGCTGATCCTTCAATAGTATAATCTTATAAATATCAAACCATTAATAAGCTGAGTTGTCTTCAGAGCGCTAAAAGCTGCTTGACAATGGTACAGAGAAGTTACTCTTAATTTGTTTATGGGACAAAGAAAAGAAGAACAAACCCCTCATTTTTACAATAGCATTCTTTTTTTTTTATGGTAGTCACCTAAAGTAAGCAATTCCTAAAAAGAGAAATTTTTTAGTTTTGCAAAAATACTCATTATTTGATACATAATTTGTATAATAATTTACATTGATCATAATACAAATTATTGTATCACATGATGAACTAGAAATAATTTCTCAAAAAAAAGCATATGCATAATATTAACTCATTCTATTTCAGTCCATGTCTTCTCATTTCTCCAAAGTGGAATAATTTATTAGTTATCAATAATGTATGCTTATGTGTATTGTGCAGACATCCTCTGTTTAATACCTCAGTGGTTTTGACTAATCTTTCTGCTTTTTGTGTTCTAACTGACAAATGATTTTTCTACTCCAATGTATTTATTCATTATAGGAACAAACTTTTGTAGTGTCATATAAAGCTCTGAAACTCATGTGTACAGCTGTGCTGGTCACAGAAGTTTTACTGAAAATACTAAGTAAATAATAAGCATTGTACACTTCATGTACATTGTATTTTTCCCATGCATTTTATTTACCATCAGTACTTACTCTGCATGTTATTATGGATCTCATAATATCTAAAAGCATGAAGGAAAACATTTTATTTTACAGAAATCCTAGGTTTGGGGGGGGGTCTGGTCCAGTTTTTTCGTACCATAGGAAGCATAGTGGTAACCATACCCAGTGTTTTTTAGGACATCCAAAGACAATGAAGCTTACGCTTTTTTGAGACAAGTTTCATCTTTGTGTTTGGAATAAACATGATGGTGACATAGCTGTGCTTTGGAGAACATAATAAGAAACAGAATTGAAGAAAGCCCACCAGAGGTAACCTTCAGAAGCTCACACAATTTGGTTTCCAGGAGGTTTCCTTGCCATGTGACAATGGCATTAGTGTCTTCCTCCTAAGTAATGCAGAAGTATAAAATGTGGCTTTCATGTGTGTCTGGACCACTGTCTAATGCCCTATCAAGTTACAGCATAGAGAAGGATTTTATAAGGGGTATGCATTTGTGTCTGGGGCATAACAGATCTGTATGTGACTTCAGTGCTTTTTAAAAGTCCCAAAAGATTAAGATAAACAATAGGAAATAAAGTATATATAGTCTATGCCTGCTCCAATTAAACAGGCTTAATATACCTTCTGAAATTCATCGGGCATAGTATGGTCAGCCAGACCTTGGGGGAATAGTTAATCTCTTATCACGCCTAAGAGGGGAATCTAATTTAAATTTGAAATTTAAAAAAAAATTTAGAGGATTGTTGTCTCCCTGTTCTTGTACAATTCTTTTCTCACATATTTTCATGTAAACAAAAAGAACGTTGATCTAACGCTTTGCTGTTGTTTACATTCCTCTCTTGGAGAGGAGAAACTTACGGACTTCTAGTTTGACCAGTGTGGTTGGAGAGGTGGCAACCTCATTCTCCAATCCATGATCATTGTCTAAAATCTATGCAAACTGTAGTAACAAAATAAACCTGCTTCTTTCTTCCTTTCCTGACCTGACAGTGTGCGTGTGTTCATTGTGTGTCCTATAGTGACAGATGGTTTGAACCCTTCTCTAGTATGAAAAGCACTTTTGGAAAAGTTGTACTGTGACAGTGATGCTCTCCAAGGTTGGTCTGAAGTTTGCAGGTCTGTTGAAAGGGGTTGAGATAAAACTGTCAGATAAAAGAAAGAACATTTCTTGTCTAACTGCTTTTTCCCTTCTGTTAGGGCAATATTTTATTGAAACACAGGTAATTCATACTACCAGAAGTCTGCTACAACTTCCTGTCTTGTTGCTTAGCTGATGCTATATTATTATAGATCTAGATTATTAATTTTTTCTCACTAGGGAGCAGGACTACTTGTCAGTATTTGATCAAACCTGCTGTTGCACAGAGATCCAGAGGGTGCTTGTTAAAAATATTCTTATGTTGGCAAAGGGAAAGGTTTGCATAGCAAATGAAATCTCTAAGACAGAAAGGACAGTTGTCTGTGTACCAGATGATAAGTGTCTCCAGAGTAAGAGTCTTCAACTGGATCATATTCCCAAAACTGTTTTTTGACCACTTCCTAAAACCTCTCTGGCCTGTGGTCCGGCATATGTGTATGTGGTACTGCAGTATGTGCATGTTTCATCTCTCCTGACTACTATAAAGTACATATAAAGCATCTAACTATCTTAAGGATGAACAAAATGCTGTCCTATGTGATTACTTCTACATCTGGATGAACAGCTTTTACTGAATAAGTGTCTACTCTTAGTACAGTTCAGTCAATTCTGCACTGGGAACAGCTGGGAAATCTCTTTGTCTCATGTAAAAGTCACATACCTTGGGGGTACATATTAGCAGCAGATAGACAAATCATCTACCTGTTTCATTAAATCAGATGTAGCCCTTTTATCTGCTGGCTTTTTTTACACAACCTTGTTATTGTTTTTGTTTCTTTTTGATTATCATTAGTTAGAATTTTAATACTGAAGGCTCTTCAGACTGATTATGCTGTGGACACCTTAGGATGTCTATCATCTCCTCAGGCAGTCTGGTGTATACCAGGGAGCCAAGAGGAAATACCTTGATTGTAAAGTTATCCAGATTATTTTCAAATAATTGCAAGAAAATAAAGCAGTGAACTGATATTCTCAAATGCAAAGTAGCAATCTTATTTTTACACTGACTTACAAAGTTACACTCTATTTCTTGTTGAAATGTTAATAGTGTTTGGTAGGTTTTTTCCAGATAAACTTATTTCTCTTCAGTGAAATGTTGTCTCTTATACTGAATACATTCTTTGAAAATGTAAATACCATGCACTCTTCAGATTCCTGTTACTAAGTTCAAAAAGCATTCAAATTCAAAAGCATTTCTGTAAATTGAACAACTGATAGTAAATCTAAGAAATATAAACTAATTTGACTATGACTAGGGTTTTTTCATCCACAGTGATGTGGGTTTAGATTTTTGATCTCAACCATGAATAAGAGTTGGGACTGTATACTGTATTTTTTCATTCTATCCCAAATTTTCCTGGAACCAGTGCTATATTGAATCTTTGTACTCAACTCTTGTCCCAGTCTAGATGAGGCAAATTAGATTAGAAAGCAGGTTGTAGGATTTTGAACCTGAACTATGTGTCTGTTCTTGCTTCTTAGGATATAACTGTTTTTTTGTTGTTTTCTGCAATGGTTTTGTTACAAAGACTCATACTGAAGCATCCTAACGATATCACAGAGCAGTTAACCTTTCTGGCTCAGTTTTCTGGCTTAGATAACATTCAGTGTGACAATTACTAAAAAGCTATTTCCCAATAGGCAACTGTGGAGAACAGATTGAGCTCTTAAAATTAATAGAAGAATTATAAAGTCTTAATAGCAGGAATAACAGTAGTTATTTATGCATTAATTGATTTAAATTTGGTGTTTAGGTCTCTGAATGTTTTCATTATAAAAAAAAAAAAAACAACTAGTGGAAAAGTTGTGTGCATAAGTCAACTGTCCCCACACTTAACTATTCACCTTCATTTCCTCAGTTGCTGCTTATATAAAATTTAAAATCTTTTTCTCCAGTACATGGGACTATTTAATCTGAAGACAGACTAATTGGAGAGTCACTCATGCTAAGAATGTGTGGAGCTCTCGATGGAGTGCTGGAGCATAGCACACGCATGAAATGAATTGCTTAACCATTACACTTTTCAGTGAATAACACAAATGTCATATGTAGTGGGAAACAATATTGACTAGAACAATGACACAATCAATTCTGAATTTTTAAATAAAACTTTGGAAACAAGAAAATTAGTTTTTTGATTAAAAAATCCTCAAGTCTCAGTATAGGAAGGCTTATTTACTTTTACTGCAGAACCACCTCCTCACTAGTTCATTTATGTATGTGCACAAGCCAGTTTCTCTTATGGGGTCTCATTCATGTGGTAGAGATACTTGAACCTTAAATTTACGTTTGTGGCAGTGGCACCATAAGATGACATTTTCCTGGCATTGATCATACAGTCTTCATTATCATTGAACAGGTAACATGGCATCTCACATAATATGCTGAAAATATCTATGAATTAAGGACCAGCAAAGCAAACAACATAAAATAGCAGTCTTGTGGTCAGTCTTATGGTTTTTTACTTTGATATGTTTAGATATGCTTAATTTGCCTTAGTTAAATGAAAGTTCAGTATTCACGTTTTTAGTAACTGACTTAACCATATATTTAACATGAAAAGAACTAAATACATGATAGCATAGCAGTACATATGGGGGTGACAGATTTATATTAACTAGTACATAGGTTGTTTTTCGTGGTTTGGGGTTTTTTCCTAAATTCAGGAGCTCAGAATAAAAGCATGAGTTACTATCCTTTTTTTAAATCGAAAGAGTTGAGAAAAATAGATGAAGGCACAAATAATGTAATGATGTAATATAATAATACTTAAATAAAGTTGTTAGTGTTAACAAATAGTAAGAGCTTATTATAGTTTTTACTGTAGTAACACTTTTTTCACCCAAGTAATGATAAATGTAAGCATCCTATAGTTTTGTGAAATAAAGAATGTGCAGCAATAGGATTTGTGTGTTAGAATATGATTGAAGACAGAAGAGGGTTACCAAAAGTCACCGATTGTAGGTTCGTGGGAAAAGGGGCTTGAGTTAGGTTATCAGGAAAGCCAAAAATCAGAATGCTTTGGGGGTCTCACATGAAGGTCAGATGCACTGAGTGTGTAATAAGTGGGAGGCAATGCAGCAGCCATTATCTTCCCCCTGACAAGAGAGCAGCTCACTGACCTCGTATGTTGACAAATGGAGAGGAAAACTCTGCACTGAGATGTAAATTCCCCACGCAGGTCCCTCATGAATATCTTGTTTCCAGAATTCAAGCTAGTGACCTGGAAAACAAGGTTCCTCCCCAATCAAAATGACAGGCAGAGCTGGTTTCCTGTTAGGAAGACTACTAGATGTGTAAAAAAATTATGATTTCTGAGATGAAAAAAATGAGATGTCACACAGAGCAAAATATTACTTTCAAATGGTCCTCTGCATCTTCCTTGAATGGCAGCTGTTAAGAATTCAATTGTGTGTATGACACACTGCAATGCAGGACGGAAGTTCTGTTGGGGAGCAAAAATGAATAGAAATTTTCAATTCAAATACTCATTTGAGAGTATTTGAATATCTGTCATTCTTTTTAGCCTAAAGGTTAATTCTTGAAAAGAATTTCCATTAGTAACATAAATTGTAACCTTGTCAAATCCTCTTATGTAATGCATCAATGCTGAAAGACATACTCCGCAAAACTGTACTATTAAATACATAACCTTGGTTCATAGTGAATTTATACTTTTAACGGTTTCCTTGATTTGTCAGTTATTTGTGTAAGATTTTATGTTTTTGTCTATGTACTTGTGTCAGCATTCAGAGAACATTTTGTAAATGTTACTATATTCTTTTTTGCATATGTATGTTCTGTTGCCATGCTCTCTTTATTTCATGATAGTAATTAAGAAAATTGTATGATGCCATTGCCCTCACACAAGACAAGTGGCTGTCTAAGGAATTCTCTTCCATATGACAGATCTCTTTGCTCATTCTGTGCATGTATGCCAATGTTATATTAGGATGTCCATTATTATATTTCTGCAGTCCTGATTTCTTGTTGAGAGAAAAAGCAATTATGATTTTTCTTTCTGGATGATGATTTAGCTCTTACTTCACCAACAGTCAGGATGCAGAATTATATAGTATTTAGTAAAATTTAATATTAAAGGGTGCCCAAATTTGCACCATCATCTTTAGGCATGGGGAGTGTAGACTTTTACTGGAGACAGACAGCCTAAAGGTGCTGTGGTTATGCAATCAACAGCTTCATTTACATAAATAAATAAATAAACAAAATTAGTGGAGTTAATTTTATAAATTAACTCTTTTTTTCTACTATGGCTAGGTTTTTGGTTTTTTTCTGTGAAAACTTCAGACAGATCCATTGAATTTTTTGCAGAATTATGAAATAATTTTCTTTTATCATGATAATAAAATATGTGTTCCATAAAATATTTTTGAAAGCTTTTGGCTTTTATAGTGAATTTAAATAATTATTTGCACTTCACTATCTTCTCTTCCTTCATTCTGTTTCATTCTGAGTTGTACCATGCACTGATGTAATGTTCATGCTCTTTCTGCTGCCTGGTACAATTTTTGTTAAGAGACAGCATGGTTTGAGTTTGCACACAGATCTTAGGTAGAATGAATATGTTAATAAGCTCCAACCTCAGGTTGCACACTCAAATTACTATCAATTGTGCATGCAATTTTTCCAGGCTATTTGTTCTGAAAATAAGTACTAAATTATGCATTCAATGCACTGTAATGTATGAGTACAAAAGAGGAATTTGCTCAAATATTTCCAAAAAGGAATATTTGTGTGTGAAAATTCAGTTATTTGATGTACCCACTTTAGCAATTTGGAAACAGGAAGACAAAAATCTTATTCAAGGTGGGAATGAAATGCTTGAAAGGCAGGCAACTGAGCCTGTGACTTAAAGTGGATGCATGCATTTCAGTTGTTTGGCATCAGTCATTGGCAGGCTTTTTCAAATCACATAGTCTGGATAAAATCCTGAATAGTGGAAAACAAATAGAAAAACATTATTGTGAGCTGTCCTAGTTAGGGATATATTGTCAAGAAACCTCATTGCTTATAGTTTCTTTTTATTTCCTTGTTAAAGGTTGTCTTCAAACTCAGATTTGTTAGGAGAATACACTTTGGTCACAAATCTAAGATTGCCTAGCACTGAAAAAAGTTCAGATATGTCCAAGTAGGAAACCATATGCTTTCTCTCTGTTCTTTCATGACTTTTGTTTCCTTATTCACTTGTTTAAATGTGCAGTGCATTTTTCTTAGAATAGAAGACACGAAGTAAGACCAACTCACATGGCAGGCATACAGGGTGTATTTGGTAGGGTGTGTTTTACATAGTCTATGACTTGCACATATTCTTTCAGTTTGTAGCTTTGCACCTTTTCTAGACTATGGCTGCAAGCTCTGTATGCTCTGTCTGGTGTACTCCAAAGGATGTATTAGATACCATCAATACTCTTCTAAGACATTGAATGTTTCCAAGGTGTAAAGAATCTCTCCCAAAGTAAATCACAATGAAAAGCAACTATAAATGTGTGTATGTGTGTGTGTGTGTGTGTGTGTGTGTGTGTGTGTGTGTGTGTAAGTCAATCCCATGCTTTCAGAACAATGGGGGAAAAAATGAGGGAGGTATTCGGAAAGTTTTGCATGGAAGAAACACAATTGTGGAAGAAAGAGGAATGGTGTATTTGAAACCAGATGAATATGGATAATCTTAGAAGAGAAACACAATTTTAGATCCTCATGGAATAAACATGTTAAGCAAGTTAACTTCTAGAAAAGGACAGCAGTTACAGATCTACACTGTTAGACTGATGTGATTTGAAAGCATGGAATTGCAGATGAAAATAACTTTAAAATTCACGTTGAAAGTTTTCCATTTAAGGTCCTAATATAAACCTACTCACATGGCAGGCATACAGGGTGTATTTGGTAGGGTGTGTTTTACATAGTCTATGACTTGCACATATTCTTTCAGTTTGTAGCTTTGCACCTTTTCTAGACTATGGCTGCAAGACTTGTTGCCCACCTAAGAGACTCCTCCATTTCATTGGTTTCCCAAACACCAAATCTTTTCTCAAAAAGGGGTGCATTTCCCCAAGAAATTGTGGCAACTGTGTACTGAGATCTGCATTTCTAGTGCAAGTTAGGAGTAGACAACTGCATGATAACTTTGAAGTTTCGTGACAATGATTCAGGGCCTGGTGAAATATGTCTAAACATGTGGGATTTCCTCTCCTCACTAAAAGATGGCACTGATTGGAAATAGTAGATTACAGCAAGGGCTCGAGTACAGGATACAAGTTTAGTAAATTGGATTGCACATTGTGCAAATGCACAGCTGTGATAGCTTAAAGGGAGTTATCCATCATGAAAAGATCAATCAGTCATTGCAATTTGTGGTATGGAGTTGGAAAGTCTGCTCCTGTCTGCTCCAGCTTTAGTGGTGTGTGCAGAAGAGAGTTAAGATTCCATGACACTGAATACAATGTTTGATCACCATCTAATGAATAGTGAAAGCATTATAGGACTTCAGAACCCTTGCCTATTGTCCTGCAATCATAAAAAAATTATTTTTAACGTGACAGTAATAAAAAAGAGGTTTTATATTTAAAAATATAACATAAAGTACTAAAACTTGAATATCTACAGTTAAAAAATGCATACACATTTGTTTAAGACAGCTAGTGATACTCTGTTCAAAGAAAGGGCGAATTTTGCCCATAGTCTGGGAAAGCCTTGTGAAAGAGTTTGCATAGAGAGTCAAGAGGGATTTGAAACTTCCCCTCTTGGCTGGGACTTCCAGTTCCAATCTGAGGACGGGAAGTAAGAGATGCTTACTGAAACAGGCATCAGTAAGAGACAGTGTGCAGCTGAGCTTGCTAGAAACTGTTTTTAATTAAGTTATACTAAATTAGATTTACCCACAGCCAAAGAATTTCTGCCTGAATTTTTGGGTTGGAAGATTATCTTTAAAATTGATTTTCAACAAATTCATTTTAGTGTGTATATTCTGATCTACACATCGAGGGTATAGGAAGTAGGATCTGAACTGGAGTTGCTAAGAATGGTAGAGTTACTGTGAAAAACTTGAAATGTAGGATGTGCTGTTGCATAAACATAGCAGTTTCAAATTACCAAGACACTGGAGTTGTGGAGTCTTTTTTCTTTTAAGTAGCATTACATTTTCAAGAGGAGAGAAATAAAATATTTCTGTGTCCTTAAATGTTCACAGTATTTTTTCTAAAAAATGTCTGACATTTATTTTAGGTGATAATTTGAAACCTAGAGATGAAAGAGGTTGAATTGAACCTGCAGTAGGTTACACGTCAACCATCAGCTGACCTCTACAGAAAGCTGTTGAGGATTAGCTCAATGAATGCTATAAGGAATAATATTTAATTGTAATTGAGAAGCGGGTGTGTGAAAGAAAGACTTATCTTTCAGTCTCTAGAGGCTTTGAACACTAGCTGCCTACAGAGAAGCACTCAGAGAGAGACAAACCTGAGGACTCTAACCCAACAAGAACTAGACTGATTTCTTTTCCTGGAAAATTTTAATTTTAATCCTGGATTAAATTTAATCTCATCTATTATTGGAAAAATATTTCCTCATCTTCAAAATATGTAAGCATCCTGGTTGTTGGAACACAACAATTAGTCTTACTGACAGGCCAAATAACAAAAGAACTTTTATAGGATTGTAAATAAAATTCTTGTTTATTATGCACAAAACAGTGTCCTTTTTCCCCCAGCTGTGGCTACCAGAGGCTAGGCTGAGTAAAATGATAAATGAATACACTGAAAACAGCTCTTTCACATACTTCAATCAACAATAAGCTTATTCTTTTAAACAAAGGATGTACCAATTTCTATCTTTGTTTTTTATATCTTGCTCATTTAAAAGGGTTAAGGCGGCAAGCACTCACAGGGTGCTCTTAAATAAAGAGATGAAGGGACTTACAGTGCTTGTGGTCCTGCATCCAGCTGTCCTAGAACACATATCCTTGGGCATCCCTTCATATTCCTCCAAACACTTCACTTTGAAGTATGAGAGTAAACAAATGTATGTGAACTTCTGGTTTTAATAATACAGAAGCAACCACGTCAGGTGAAATGTCCATTTCAGGTGAGATATACATAGCTATTCATCTTAAGATACATTAATGTGGCTCTAGATAGAATGAATTTTGTGTGACATACCTTCACTTTTTCTCTGGGGCTCTCACTAAGCATTAAGAGATTATGATGGTAAATATTTTCAAATTTTGTAGCCAGCAATTTGATGAAGAATGGCCTCAGGGACAGAAACACTGATAAATATCAGAGAATCATAAGATGGCTTGGATTGGAAAGGACCTTAAAGATCATCTTATTCCAATCCTCCTCCTGTGAACTTCCACTTGAGGTCACTCAGAGCTCCATCCAGCCTGGTCTTGAGCATTTCCAATGATGGGGCATCCACAGCTTCTCTGGACAACCTATGCCAGTGCCTCATCATCTTCACAGTAAAGAATTTCTTACTAATATCTGATATAAACCTATTCTCTTTCAGTTTGAAGCCATTCCCCCTGTCCTGTCACTGCATGCTCTTGTATAAAGTCCCTCTCCACATGTATGTGGAGTGTATGTTCCCTTCAGGTACTGGAAGGCTGCAATTAGATCACCCCTAACCCTTTTTTCAGGCTGAACAATTCCAATAGGGGAGGTGCTCCATCCCACTGATCATCCTTGCGGCCTCCCCTGGACTCACTCCAACAGGTCCCTGTCCTTCCTGTGCTGGGACCCCAGCTCTGGTTGCAGTGCTCTGGGAGGGTCTCACCAGAGCAGAGCAGAGCAGAGCAGGGCAGAGCAGAGCAGAGCAGAGGGGCAGAATCCCCTCCCTCCCCTGCTGCCCACGGGGCTCTGGGTGCAGCCCAGGACACGTTTGGCTCTCTGGGCTGGGAGTGCCATGGCTGGGGCATGTCCAGCCTCTCACCCAGCAGCACCCCCAGGTCCTTCTGGGCAGGGCTGCTCTGGGTCTGTTCATCCCCAGCCTGTGCTGATAGTGGGCCCTGTCCCTGTGGATATCCTGTCATTCAGGTGTGTCAACCACACTGCTCAGCCTGGTGTCGCTGCCAATTCACTAAGGGTACAATTGATCCTTCCATCTGTGTTATTAAGGATATTAAACGGAGACGCCTGAGGAACACTACTTGTCACTGATGTCCATCTGAGCCATTGACCACCACCCTCTGTATGAGGCTCTAGACCACTTTCTTATCTATCTAACAGTCCACTTACTGAATAAAGCTCTCTTTTAGAGAGAAGGATGTTGTAGAGGACTGTGTGAAAACTTTTAGATTCCAGATAAATGACATCTGTAATCCTTTCCTGGACCACTGATGGAGTTACTTGATCACAGAATGCACTGAGTTGGTCAGGAAGGACTTCCCCTGGTGAAGCTGTGCTAGCTGTCTTGAATCATCTCCCTGTACTCCATGAGCCTTAGCCCAGCTTCTAGGAGGATCTGGTCCAACTATACCCTTTTTAAAGATGGGTACAATGTCTCCATTTTCCAGTCTCCTGTGACTTCACCTGACTGCCATGACTTTTCAAATATTATGGAGAGGGCTTGGCAACAATGCCAGCTGATTCACTCAGGGCTCTGGGATGCATTTCACCAGTTCCCAGAGGCCTATGTATGTTCAGATTTCTCAAGTGGTTATGAACCCAACTTTTAGTTACAGTGGGAAGGGCTTTGCCTCCCCAGTCACCATCCTACTATCAATTCACCTAAGAAGTGTGGGAAGAAAAGCTGTCATTGAAGACTGTGATAAAAAGTTTGGTGAGGTCCTCAGCCTTCTACTTATCTGTTTTACCAGTTTGCCTGTGTTATCAGAAGGGATTCACCTTCTTTGGCCTTCCTTTTCTGGCTTACATACCTGTAGAAGCCCTTCTTGTTATTCTTTGCATCTCTTGCCAGGTTCAGATTCAGCTTTGTCTTTGGCCCTCAGCCCATCCCACAAAACTGAATTTCGTCTTTATAGCCTTCCCAGGTCCCCTGTCTGAGCTTCAGCTATGCATTTGCCTCTTCCCTTCTACTTTGAGAAAGAGCTCCCTGCTCAGCCATGCTGGTCTCTTGCCTTCCTTGCCCAATTTCTTGTGTGTGGAGAGTCAGCTCTTGCAATTTATGGAACATTTCCTTGCAGATCTGCCAGCACTATTCCCCTCCCTGGTCACTGAGGGCAGTCTCCCAGGGAATTCCATTGACTATCTCCCTGAAGACCTGGAATTCTGCTTCCCTAAAGTTCAGGGTCCTGACTTTAGGCCTTACCTGACCCATATGCTCAGGATTGCAGGCTCCACCAGTGCATGTTCACTGCAGCCCAGCACACTTCCAATCTTAACATCCTTGATTTGCTCACTTACACCAATAACCATCAGACCATATGTGACATATTTCTATAAAAAGAGAGGAAGCCTGTTTTAAAAATCTGCAAATTATGGAATATTTGTCTTATGAACCTTCATTTTGAAGTTATAGATGAGCTGTCAAAAAAAAAAAAAAAAGAGGTATACTTAAAAAATGGTCTTATCTATTTAATGCATTACACACTCATTGTAGCACTTGTATATAAATGTACATGTAACTAGTTTGTGATGCATGCTTATAGTTGCCATAACATGAAGTAGCAGCTAAATTACTGTACAGTGACTGTACAGAGAAGAGGGAAGCTTGGTAAAAAAACACTGCAGAGTGAAAAGTACAGATGAAAAGTGCAAAATTCATAAATTTAATAGTTCATTGACAATCTCAGTGCAACGTCTCTTAGATTTGAAAAAACAATACAGAAAACAATTCTACAGCATGGTATACAGTACATCCAAGTAAGTCTGCTTTGGGACTGGCATGTAATGAGACAATTGCGTCCCATTGACCCTATGTCAGCCCATGTGTTTAATTAAATGAACACAATACATTTCATTGTGGTGATGTGCTTTGGTCTTCTACAAACATTCACTCAAATAATTCTGCTCTTTAAAAACAGTATGTCCTTCAACATTAACTAAGGCCTTGTGAACATCATACTAGAGACCAATTGTAACAGTAAATACAAATTAATACAAGACAAAAGATACTTACATAGAGGATATATATAGGACCAAATTTTTATGGAACAGCTGACTCAAAGGAGAACACAAGACATCTGTTTCTCAGTAGTCTGAATGCATCCGACATACTGAAAAATAGAAGGGATTAGTCTTCACAATTTTAGTGTGAAATGTGGTAAAATCTATTGGAGTGTGGGGATTTTTTTTTTAATACTATATATATTTGAATTTGATTTGATTCTTGCTTTGATTTGGAAAGCATAATTCATCTATGCAAACCCATGAATTTTACTTATTTATTTATTCTATACAAGACATAAGCCTTAAGCAAAAATTATGACAGGTTCAATAATGACAGAGCATGAGGCTTCTGTTCTTTGTTTGCTTCAGGTCAAGCAGACTGACCAAATTCTGATCCAAATATTAGGATAATCTTGGGGTTGCTGGACTGATGCTCTAACTGTTCATGTTTGGTAATATTAAAATGTTGATGTAATATAAAATATAGCATATTGTAATTATTTCCAGGTCATATGTAAAACCTCAAATTCAATGATTATAATTTGATTCCAACTTGATATTTTCGCCTAGATTAAAAATGTGATTTGTGACTAATTAAAACACTCATTTATGCTGCTATATTTACATTTTTCTGTATGTGATACCATACTGTCTGCATAATCATACATGCCATTGTAGTAGTTCTCTGGTTAAGTTTAAACTAGGAGAAACTATGAAATATAAAAAAAGCTTTATTTTACTAAGGGTTACTTCTTGCACTGAAAATCTCTAATCAAGTAAGAGGCTAAAAAATGATGGAAAACTGAAATCTCTAAAATACCCTCACAGAAACATCTCTGATATTTGACTAAATAGAGCAACTACTCAAAATGATTTGTGATCAGTTTTATTCTGTTTTATGTTTTTTGAAAAAAAAAAAAAAGTCCAAAACCTACAAAAAACCGTCAGGATCCACTCAGATTTTGAGAGTAAAGTAAATAGGATTGAATCTCTGCATGTTTACAGTAGTTAATATGTAGAGAGAACACTTTTCTAGAATTAGTTTGGCTCCTGTTCAGAATCTAGCAATATCCATATTAAATTTCTATTTAAATCTCTTGTAGAGATGAGTAAGTAGAGGATTAACATATTTTTCTGTTGTGTTCTTATTATTTATCTTGACAGTTGACTTATCTGCATAGACAAAAGGAAAAAAAAAATCTTCGTTTGGGCCAAAAATTAATTATTTTTAAAATAAATAATGAAGAGTTCCATTTTAAAGGTAAATATAGCCACATTTTTCTAAGTGTTTTTGTAATATTTTAAAGGTTAGGTGAAAATTCAGCAGAATGAAGAGGATTGTCTAATGCAAGTTGTGTTGGAAGTTGGTTTGGAAGTCTTTAGACTCTTCAAAAAAAATCTTCTGTATCCAGTTAAATTTTCATCTAACCTTTTTAAACTTTGCAAAAATATTTTTGAATTCTGCAGTCTAGATGGAAATCATCAGAAATGTAACTGAGCTACCATACACAGAAAACTCCCCTTTTTGTAGCAGAGAGAGAGTCAAAACCTCCAAATTTCAGGGATGAGTTGCACTTCCTGAAGGGAGCCTCATTAAGAGAAAGACTGAATTTTTTTCCACTTGTGAAAATGGGAAAGGAGGAAAAAATAAAAATAATTCTTCATGAAGTGGCCAATTCTCAGAGTAGCTTAGATTCTACTTTGTTTTCGTTCTCACTATTCTCCAGATATTTTCTGATCTCACGCTATCACTAAATTGGAGGAAAATAGGGTTTGTTTCACAGGTTTTTCCTCCCCTACGATATGACTTAAGGTTTTTTTCAGACTTCTTGCAGAATACCCAATATGCTATAAAATTCGCAATTACAATCAGCCTTCTGTTAAGATAGGCTTATTAAGCTATTTCACAAAAATTGAAGATTAATACTCTCTCACATGAGGACAAGCTAAAATACTGATAGATTTATGAAATCTATAAACATTATTGATTTAATGTAATATGATTTTATAGAAAAGCTATTGAAGCACATTAAAAAGAGCTTTAATCCTCAGCATAGATATGCAGCAATACATAAATCAGACTTTTAAAATGTCATATGCTGGAAAACAATGAGATATTGGAAAATCACTACCTTCTGTCCATTTAAAATTTATTTGGAAGATGAAAAATGTACTCCTGTCTCCTATGAATATTGTGCTTTAGAATTCTCCAACAGATGTAATTTCCTATTTAATACTGTACTCAAATTTTTTAAAGAACTTCATTGTTTTGTGACAGGTGAAATGATATTTCACTACAGAGAGTTTAGTACCCCTATGAATATTTATAAGCATACTTTTCACAACTGTACAGCAGACAACCAATCTCAGTGATCTTCATATGCAGTGTTTTATAAGGTTTTCTGGTTTTTTTTGTCCTTTCCTGATTAATTTTTACTTTTTTCTTGCTTTAAGAGCTGATAAAAATTACAATATCTTTCTCTGGTGTTCTTGAGCCTGCCAAATACCATCCACTATTAGAAAAATACTGGAGTCTTTGCAGACCATTGCTCAGCCATCACACTGACAAAATAATTGTAGAAATCATATTAGACAAACTGCATTGGGAACAGGACACTCAGCCTTTGACAGAAGCTGGTGGGCTATTAAGGAAGTAGCCAAGTAGCAGCATGCTGTTCTGACACTTTTCTTGCAGTCGATGAATACAGAGTGACTCCTCTGAGTGAATGCCAAGGCATCATGATTAGCATAATTAGAGCATACCTTTGTGGCACAATTATATCTGTACGAAGTTGCTGCAAGAAAGACTTGGTTGCAATTGGTGATATGCCTCATTATCTAAATACACAGCTTCTGATTTCAACGGCTGTCAAGTGAGATGGAGTAAAACTGCATTTTGCTTGCTCTGGTGTTGTGTGATAGAAACCTTAAATATCTTTTTCCTCCTCAGCTTAAAATTAAAGTTATGCTTTGTGCTACCTTTATGCTTTATATTAACAGCTGAGCCAGAGAAAGCATTTTTCCTCTACAAAATATTCCCAATTGCCAACCACCTAAACAATAGAACGTACAGAAAAATCACACTAATTTCTATGCTGTTGTAGGTCTAACTGAAGGGGCAGAGCACACTTCAGTACTTGGCTCACTGTGTCTTTCCAAATGTACTAATATAATAAAATGTGATACAACATAAATATGATGCTAAAACCCAGGAGTCTCTAAAAGCACTCACCAGAAAGTCTATTTAAAGAAGTCTAGTCCATTATATAGTAATAATAGTTCTCGTTCTTATAAAGAGAATCTTTCTGCATAGTTAGAAAACTTTTCTGCTGATATCTTCCCACTTAACAGCTCCTATTCTTTATTACTTCTCTCTGGGTCCCTGTTGTCTTTTCCACTGCACCTGCAATCCTCAGAGAAAAACATGACCAAGGCTTCTTTTACTAAGCTGACTTGTTCAGTTCCTGGTGTCATAAAACATGTTAGAAGTCTATGTCTGTAGAAGACTGGATCAGACAGTAAATACTCGGTTAACCGTAAAGGGTAAACCTGATTAGAGTGGGCTACTATGAGGACTAGCTCCTTCTGAGCTCTCTCTGTGTGCAATAGTGTGTGCATGGTCAGTCTGTCAGCTGGTTCTGGTCAGTCTTTCCCTGACCAGCACAGGAGCAGAACCTCTGGGTCATTTTGTCTAGGAACTGAAGATAGGGAAAACTATTATCTCTTCTCCAAGTGCTTTCAGTTGTCACCGCTGCTGATCTGTGTTGACATCTTCCGCTTTGCTCCATATCATTCTTCAGCTCACATAATCATGTTGCTCTTCCTAACAATACTTGTAGGAATTATCTCTTTCTTCCTTTACCAGCCCTTTCAACTCCTCCTTGACTCTCCTGTACACTGCACAGGGAGCTTTTTCTTAAATCTTTTCCTTCTCTTCCCTGTCTTTGGCAAAGCGACTACCTTTTGCTATATATTGCACAGCAAAGTCAGAGTAGATCTTCACAATGCTTTTGGATATTCTTTTGAACTGGCATTGGTATAAAAAAGGAAAAAACCCCAAAAAAACAGATCTATAATTGGTTTTTAAAAAGTTTGCCATATATAATTCAAAAGACAGTTGATGAAATTTCTTGCCTTTAAAAAAAATATTTGCTAAAACTATTGTTTTGTACAAAGACATTCTTTATCAAAGGTCTGAAAATCAAATCACTCTTCCTTAGGAGGATTTTTTCCATTTCTCAGATGAAAGGTATTTTTTACATAAATCTGCTTTTTCTGTTTTCTTCCTTAAAAAACAAAAAAGCCCCTCATCCAGATCAAAAATCTGTTCACAGGCCATTATTGATTTCTCAGTCAGAAATGTACTGTGATTTTTGAGCCAGTTGTCCACATGCTGTATTTTTCAGGGGTCATACCTCTTTCTGG
Source organism: Cettia cetti (assembly GCA_013401135.1). Lineage (NCBI taxonomy): Eukaryota > Metazoa > Chordata > Aves > Passeriformes > Sylviidae > Cettia > Cettia cetti. The sequence goes on from VZUI01044833.1 coordinate 73,995, forward strand.
TGAGCTTCTCTCTTTACATACAAAAACACTAGAAAAAGCATGAAAATGAGTTCTGAAGCTGAAGTCTTGGTTCTTTGATAAGCTTTGTGTGGGTAGATAATATTATATGGGAAAACCTAATGTTGCAAATAACCTGGCTTTATAGTAGCCTTGTATAATATCAGGGCACTCTTCCTACGATTTTTTTTCCCAGTCAGTCTTTCTAAAGGTGAGGAAGGAAGAAGTGAATGAAAATCACATTTTTTTATACACACATATTTATGAAGACATTTTTGGCAAAGAAGAAAAAAACTTACTTTTCATTCATAAATCTCCTAAAAAATAAATTCCAGAACATTAAAAAAAAAAAAAAATCAGATAGTCAGGATCCAGGATCTGAGTATACCTGTGTAAGGAAAAAAAGGAAAAGTACATAAATTAGACTAATTCACATAATTTGAAGAAATGATTCTTTCTTAGACTTGCTAAGTAGACCTTTTTAAGGATGTTTATGTAGAACACAGATAAATATCAAAAGTAAAACTAAAAAGTGTTTTTAAATCTCTAATTTTGTTAGACAACTACTAAAACAAGTGTAAGAGTCTTGCTTTCTTCTCACTGAAAACTCACAAAAGCTGTCAGTGTCATCAAGTTTGTGACCTTAATCTGCCACTAGCTGCCAACTTATCTAAGAATCCAATGCTGAAAATCTTCAGTTTTTCTCAATGTCTATGTATTTTTAGTTAACAATATTAAGAAAAGACTAAGCCTTATCCTAATCTACATTTCATAAACCATTTTTCAGGGCCAGATACTGAAACATGGAGAGTAGCTAGGAAGTACGAATACTACATTTAATGATGAACTTATTGAATAATGAGCATCATACCGTGTTAATGAAGCTATAGTCGAGGGAAGAAGCATGTAAACTATTCTGAAGGAAAATCTGAGTGATATTTGTTGCCTGTTTTCCAGAAGTTGTACTACACCACTTACCTCTCCAGCACTTGGATTCAGGAAAGACAAAACTGAATAGTTGTCTCACTTACTGGTTTGTCTCACCAAAATGACTACTCAAAATTCTCTTTTATTCTCTTGCAAAACCCTGTGTATATCTAACTTCAAAAGTTGCTTTTCTGTTTTAATTTTAAAATTTCCCCTGTAGTCTAGAGTTTTCTAAGTTTTCCCATAATTGCACTGATCCAAGCAGTTTGTCACCTGACATCATGTGGCTTCCCAGATCTGGATGTTTGTCCATCTGTTTCTGTTCCTATGGCACGTGAAGAAGAAAGATGATGACACAATGCCTGCAGTGAGACCTGTCTGTCACCTCTGTTTTTGGGAGGCAAACTCCAGCCTGAAACTCTTTCAGAACATGGCTTTGCTCTTACTTTGTGGTCACCACCTTCCCCATGTCCATAAAGAGCAAAGACCTTCATCAGATGTGGAGACCTGTACCTAAACTGTGATTTTTTGTGGGAAGATCTAAACAACTTTCAGCTCAATTCATACAGCTCAGAACACACTGAGAGTTCTGAATGCCCATATCCTCCATAGACATTCTCCAAAGCATACTTCACATTTAGAGAAAATGCCGTATTTTTGAGTGCTGTTATACTGGTTTTCATTTATATACAGCATCCAGAGAAAGAGTTAAGCTCTGAGCACTCATTTATTACTGTGCATAGTTATTATTACATGTAATGGCAAAGTAGCACTTTGATTTGTCCTAAGCACCTAACTAATATTTTGCAGGAAAAGAAATGCTGCTTGCTGAATCATAGCCTTAGAACAGGAAAGATTTCTAAACAAAATAACACAATTCAATAAGAAATGGGATTTCTGAAGTGAAGGAGGTCCAAAAAATCATTCAAAATGATAATTAATTCATAATTTTTGCCACTCCATTACCAAAGCCAAGACAAATGAAGGTGATAATAGACTTTGTACATTTCTATATTTCATAGGGATGTGCTGATATTCCAGACACGGTATGAATATGTTTTTCAAATATGATTAAATTTATATGTGTAGAGAAAGAGGAAATCCAACGCAGAATTTTTTACTGTTCACATTATCTTTCTGAAGAACCAGGATCATCCTTTTGAAGAACCAATATACAAAATATAAACTTTTTTTGGAAGTCATCTAACTGCAGCATCTCTTAAGATTGTTGGCTATTCTGATGCCCTTAGAAAAATGATTCAAAAAATTGTTGCATTTGATTCTATCAGAGGTTTTCAGGTAAGTTATATATCTACAGAAGTATTACTTGTCATGGCCCTCATCTGTACACTACTTGGAAGTTTATGTAAACATTTATGTACAGAATTATTCATAACATCTCCGTCTTCTGGAACTGGCTGCGATGCTGTATAAGTTGTGGAATGTAAAATAACATTTGAAAAGTGCCATATCATTGGGAGAAGACACATATTTTTGTTACTTACACAAAGAGGCTTTTGAACTACACTGACTTACATTTATGACATTAGACAGAAGCTAAATGTTATATAAATATCCATACAGCTACTCTTCTGTATTAACCTGTTTGTCTATCCTCACAAGTTTTGTAACTCATGTGATAGTTTCTGAACAACTTTTAAGTATTCAAGGTTCAAACTATAAGTCACCTTGGTCAGAATACACTGTGCCTACATCTTCTGGACAACTTTTTAAAGCATTTCTTAAGACACGTCTTTTTCAGCAATTTCTCATTCACTTGAACAGAAGACTGAAAAAAAGTACATTGTGTGCAACATTCTGTTTTTTGTTGGTTGTTTTTTCTTTTCATGACTGGAGTACATGAGATGCCTGATATACTGGGGAGTGATTTTGAAGTGGAGGACCTAGTGCTGTGCCACTACTTGCACTTGGAGACCAGCTGTGCCAGTTGCTGTATTGGAAAAAATGCCTGCTGTGAATCTAGTCTGCATGTGTTGCTTAATTTCCTGAATTATCATATTCCCCTAATCAGTTTCTGAGTTAAGGACCAAAATTGAGGATCCAGGTGAGCAGCAAGAATTTATTGTCTAGAATGAAATAGTCTATTTTGTCTTCTTCTTCTTTTTTCTTTCTTTATTATTTTTTTCTTTTTGCAATCTACGGTTACATTTATTCAGTGTATCTTGTCTCAGCTACAGAACACTTCTTTTGATTCCACTTCATCTAATTGACCTAAATGATATTTCACAAACTCAAGAGACTTAAGCAGTATTATAAGAATCAGATGAGGGCATATCTACCATGGATCCACAAAATAAATCATTTGTTCGACCTAGTAAGTGGAGACAGTTGAATTGTTCAATATGAACTAAATATTTACTGCCTTTCTCAGTATATGTATTTTCATTTATTTGGGAACAACTGTGATGAATTTTTTTCATATATGTAACTGCTTTTATACAGATGCTTTGAAAAATACAACTTGACTTGGCACTATTAAATAAGGTTCACACATGTCTTGACCACAGTATCAAGGCTGGACCTGTAAACTTTTACTTGTTTTATATACTCCATAAAAAGTAAAAATATTTACGTTGTAAGATTTTTCACAAAGTCACACAAATATATTCTTGGTTATTTGATTCCATTTGTTAGAAACAGAATGGAGATATTTCAGTACTAGAATCAGGCTATTATTTTGATTGAGGAAGACATCTAAGAAAATATTTTTATTAAAAAATGATGTTGTGACCTGATGTCTGTCAATGAAATCCTCGTTGTTTATTGGCTATGAACTTCTCATAAGACATAATCCAAGTTCACAAATCAAAGAAGGAATAACTCCATTAAATGGCTTTTAGATGATTTTATCTTTTTAATGATAGATGAATTGTAAATTTGGATGGGCATGAATGCTTGACAGTTTAACTGCTTCAGTTTGGATAGTAACATATGATAAGCTACTACTTTGTGGCTGCACAAATGATTTAAAAGTACTTCTGGTGATATGCTGCAGCAACATACTGAAAATAATTTCTGTCGTCTATGATGTTATCTCAAATCTTTCAAAGGAAATCTTACTGTTAAAAGAAAGTTCTTATTTAAAGGGTAACATCTGCTGTCTGTCAGCATTAAGTGACTACTTAAATGCTTATTAGTGGTTGCTAGAGCAAGCTTAACTATGAGGTTTGAGATACAACATGTACACTTGGTCTACAGCATATTTTTTCCATGTTCTAGCTTTCTCTGGTGTTGGATTGCTTCATGTGTCTGGTTTAACCAGCCAGTGTGGGTGTAGGGTGGTCCTCCTTGCAGATTTTCCTGTGCACAGAAATAAGGTGTAGCACCTTACAAAGGTGGAGCACCTTACAAAACAAAACCCTTTCATGAGTGCTGAAGAGGACAAATCATCAGCAGCTTAGACTCCACTCGTGTTCATTTTCTGTTTTCAGGGTTCTTTGAAGGAAAAGGACAGTGCTGAGATGGTAACACTTTTACAGGCTCTATAGTGGAGTGGTAAATGTTCCCAAGAGAGGGACAGCCGGGTTTTCTCCCATTGACAAGTTTATTTCTGCAGTAAGGTCAGTGATGAACTTCCCTCTTTCACTTTTAAGTGGCAACAGAAACGCCAGACTTCTGAAAACTGGAAATCAGGCCTTGAAAGACAGACTCATTTTGCTACTATAATTTGGGCTCATTTTTATTTGTATTAATGTAGAGAAAAATAAAATAATTACACCAGAGAAGGTTAAAAATAGAATTCCTAAAAAAACCTTGACAAAATCAGATGTCGAGAATTGTCTTTTCCTCATAAAATAAAATTTTCATGTTATATTTGAAAATTGACCATTCAAATTTTTTATGTGTTACATTAGGATAATTAAGGCCTTGATATTTGGGAACTTTAATTTCTATACACTAACATAACATTTCTTTGGCCATTCGTTTTTGTGTTCACACAGAATGGAGGAGCAAGCAATCAAGTTTCCAAGGAAGATACCTTTGGCAAACCCACTCGATCTTTGTTGGCAAGAGCAAACTGTTTTGTTGAGAGAAGCGATTCTTCACCTGGATTTAGTACCTCTTCTAAGTGCTGTCATCCGTCCAGATCTGGGTTCCCCAATACAAGGGCACTGACACAGTGGAGTGAGTCCAGAGAAGAGACATCAGGATAATTGAGGAGCTGGACTATATGGCATATAAAGAGAGTTTAAAATGTCTGGGTTTTACAGAATCACAGAATGAGTAACTTTGGAAGGGACCACTGGAGGCTATCTTATCCAACCTCCCTGTTCTAGCAGAGTCCCCCTCCTATATAATATGACTCAGGATTGAGTTCAAATAAATGATTTTTTACTATCTCCAAGGCTGGAGACTCCACAACCTCTCTGAGACACCTGTTATAGTGCTTGTCCAGCATAAAAGTTAAAAGTGTCTCCTGATGTTGAGGGAACCTCTGTGTTTCAGTTTATGCCCGGTGTTGCAAGTCTGATTACAGCACACCACTGGTGTGTTGTAAAAAAAGAGCCTGGCTCCTTCTTTGCACTCTTTCTTTGAGTACTTATACACAATGCTAAGATCTCCCTGAAGCTCTTGTTCTTCAGGCTGAAGAGTCCTAGATCTCTTAGCTTTTCCTGCTGTAGGAGGTGCTCTAGCCCTTCAATCATCTTTGTGGTCCTTTTTGGGACCCTTTCCAGTAGCTCCATTTCTTTCTTGTACCGAGGTGATCAGGACAGAACACAGTACTCCAGACGTGGACTCTCCAGCTCTGAGCAGAAAAAAAGATCACCTTCCTCAATCTGCTGACAAAAGTCTGCTTCATGCTGCCCAGCCATTGATCTTCTATACAGCAAAGGCACATTGCTTGCTCATGTTCACATTCATGTATACCAGGAATTCCATGTCCAGTTGCTTTTCCAGCTGTGTGGCCCCCACACAGGGTTTGTTCCTCTCTTGGTGCAGGACTTTGCCCTTCTCTTTATTAAACCACATTAGTTTTTTAGCATCCCATTTCTCCACCTGCCAAGGGTCCCTCTGGTTGGAAGCCCAAACCTCTGGAGCACCAGCCACTCTTTTCCAGTTTATGTTATCTGTACATTGACTCAGGATATACTCTGTTCTATCATCCAGATCATAATGAAGATATTAAACAGGACTGAACCAGTATTGAATCCTGGGCTGCACCACTAGTAATTGACCTTTAGCTAGACATTGAGACACTGATCACCAGTCTCTGAGCCCAGACATTTAATCAGTTTCCAACCTACCTCCTTCTCGGCTTAACCAGCCTGTACATCAACAGCTTGTCTATGAGGATCAGGAGTGAGACAGTGCCAAAAGCCACTTCAGTAATCCACTGCTTTTCTGTACCCACAAGGGCAGCCACTTTATCGTGGGAGTTTGTCAGATTGGTCAAATATGACTTCTGATTGGTAAAGTCATGCTGCTACTCCTGAAAATTTTCTTCTGCTTAGTCTTCCTGGAAACAGTTACCAGGGTTTTAGAGGAACTTCTATGTCTAGGTTTTGCTCAAAAAGATCAGTTTAAGAAATTAATCTATTGCTGTTTCTAATTGTATATTATTACTCTTATCAGACTGGATAACCTCCATAGATCATGTCCAAAGATCATTTTCACAGAGGTGGCTAGCAGGACTGGATTAGGAGTATTGCCATGTGCATTCATTCAGTGACATTGCATAATCTTATGATAAGTGGATTTATGTATTTCAGATTGTAAGCCAGAATACACACTTCCTTTTCGTAATGCTGTTGTAGGGCAATGGGTCTTGAGAGTCTTCCCTCTTTTGGACGTGGTGTAAACCTCGACTAAATAAGCAGATGTTATACCCTTTTTCCTACCCAGTGGACAACTGACAAATTACATCAATGTAGGTGGTGTCTTACTCTTTTTCTTTGATACTGTAGCTTGTGTTCTCCTTTATATTTAAAACAATTTCCTATAGTCTTCATTTTTTTCCCCTTTATAAAGGCCAAAATAACTCCTGTGGACCTACCATAGTCTTCAACATAACTGAAATCTCTTTCCATGCAGTACAGTGAGCAATGCTACATACCTTGACAGTAATGATGAAAATATTGAAGTCTAATAAAGACCAATATTCTGCCCCAGCATAATACTGCCACTGATTCTTGAGCAACCACCACAACATGCATGCCTCAGTTCACAATACAGCCTAAGTTCCAATGTCATCTGCAATTCCCTGTGTCTTTAGGCATCACATTTTGACCATACATGTCTAGCCCTTTCCTCCCCCTGCCCTTTGTGGGACTTGGTTCAAGAACATAATACAGGATTCTTATTTTCCATACTTTGCCAATTGAGGCAACTCTCAAGAAAAGTAGAACAGCACTACTGAAATGCATGTCTGGTAACAAGTGTATAGTCAGTGTGAGAAATAAACCTCAATACAATAATTCTTTGGGGTCTGCTCAATGTCCTTTCCACTCAGCCACCCAATATGCAGAAGCCCTTTCATAGCACAACTTATTAAATCAGTTGAAATTATTTTCCTACTTATTACAATCACAGTTTCATTTGATATCTGCCAACGGCACACATGCATTCTTATTTTTAAAAGAAGTTTGCTATCTTCATTTTCCAAAATCTATTTTAAATGAAGAAAGATAAGAGATTTCATGGCAACTGTTTCCATATTTTCTAATTTAAATAACAGCTGATGATTTTGAACACATTTCCATTTTATGCTCTTTTAGTATCAGAACAGCAGATTACTGTGATAATCAATGTTATTTGGTTGTTTTATGGCTGAATAAAAATCAAACCTTAACATAAGTTTAACAGTTGCTTAGTTTTCTAATGTAGACCTTAAGAGTAGAATTCCACTCTACAAAACAATTTAAGTGTTAATACTGTGTTGGCCTAAAACTGGCCTGAGTATTAATCCATTGAAAGATGAGTTTAACCTGCTTTGATAACTCCTCCATGGCCTGTCAATATGATAAAATATGATTAGGTAATATTACTAAGCTTTTGATCAGAAAAAAGTAGAGGTTTCTTTTGTGCAATTTATAATAATTTCAAGGCCTAAGATAGAAATAAAAACCTTCTTATATTATAGTGCTTCATATTTCCATTGAACTCAGCTCACTTTTTTTCTGTATTTGCCATGAATATCCTTGACATCTTGGTTTAATTATGAGAGATGTTTTTGTTTAAATCATTGTGTTACCCTCTTAGTCCAACTTGTCCTGTACTATCTGCTTTTCCTATCTGATCCAGAAATGAAGTCAAAATGCCAAGGTGTAAAATCTCCACAATTTCCATGGCAACAGAGATATGATTTAGTGAACACAGGACTTTATTTTCTAGAGAAAATCAGGTAAACAGGAGAAAACACCCACCTACCCTCATTCAAATAGTGGGGTATTTTTATTATTTTAAGGTATTTAATTTGATATAAGGCTTCAATTGCATCATTGCAGTATGACAGCTTGTTGGACACAGAAAAATACCAACTTGTTTCTTCAGTGCACAAAGAGGATTCTTTCCTGGGAAACTATCATACTGAAAAAAAAAGGTGGCCAGTGATTTAGCAGCTGATGTTTCTTTGTGAGTCTTCACTGAATTTCTGCCTCTGCAAAAAGATATGGAGGATAGGGTGGAAGACATGCACTCTCCAGATGATATCTAAAACTATTGTTTTATAAAAATTGGAATGATGTGCTTTTCAAAAGGAGTTTTGAATGTCTAGCCTTTTGATCACTCATATAAGCTGTGCCAGAGTAAATCCTTCCTGTAAGCCTAATTCTGCAAAAATGTGGTAACTGAAACTAAAATACATTTAACATCCTGAACTAGAGTTTTCCCAATATCTTGCAATGGAGGAAAACACATGGGCCCCATAGTTCAATAAACTATAAGAATTACTGACCAATAGGATGGGAAGTGAATTCCAAATACGAGGTTATTTTCAGCTAATTAAAGGTCCCATGGCACTATATGCAAGAGTAGGAACATCTGCTGCTGTGTGCTAGTCAAATTACAGGTTCAGTAATTACTTTCTGCCTAATTGAGCTCCTGATTAATTTTAGCTGGATTTAAGTATTTGTCATGCCTTTCTGTATTTTGTTGCTGCTGTCAGTATGGTGGAGTGAGCCCTGGTAAGAGAAAGTTTCGTCTGCTTTGGCTTGTGCTCTATATGCTGAATGTGAACAATAGCTCAGGGCAGCACATGGGGATTATGAAAGTCAATTTGTGTTGGACTTGTAAGCAGTAGACAAAGCACAGCCTTAAACACTTCACTTGACTAAAGTCTGTGTACTACACAAAGCCATCAGTTTTCCCAGAAAAAAATGAGTATTCTACTGAATAAAACTCTTGTGCCCCACCAATCCCCTCCAATTTACAAATAATCTACTTATATGAATTATTCTAAATGCTATGACATATGGATTCAGCCGTTTTATTTGCTTTAAAATGCATCATAAAATTATATTTTTATATGACTGCATGTCATATGGAATATATAGAATGTGTATATTCTCATAATGAATTTAAAATTAATTTTACAATTATAATCCAAATTCCTGATGGAAAAATTACAGGGGTATTTACTAGACTTTCTGCCAAAACACAGAAATAATAATTCAGGATCATATTAGCATTTTGCTTTCCAGTCACTTAGTTGTACTGCTGTTGTACGTCACGCAGTGACTTGTGAAAAGGATGATGAATTTTATAATAGATACCAGTATGCATATATATTTATTCATAAATATGAATAATTTTTAGAAGGAAAAAAGTGAAGAATATATAAATTGTGGTAATCACATATAGGATTATGTGAGAAAAGTGGCAGACTGACAGAATGCAAGTCATTTGGTGTGATCGTTGTCTTCTTGATACTATCTTAAAGGGGACTTCTGTTTCACTAAACTAAGTGAGAATCAGATTTCACCAACTGTGCCTGACATAGATTGTGGCTAAGTCTGACAAGGCCCCTGGGAAAGAGTGCTGCCCTCTGTCACCATATGGCCTGGAAAGGGTTTCATACCTGTTACAATATCCTGAGGAGAGGGATCATCGCTAAATCTATGCAGGCTCATTCCTAATCCCATGAAGCTAATGATCTGTGAAGGATATCTTAAAGATGCTTTCTGTGAATAAGCATATTATTCAGACTGTCAGATGTAGGGTTTTTTCTCTTGTATTAGTTTTCATTGCACAATGATTACACTCCTCCACTGAGAATACATTATCAAAAACATTGAAAGACTTGCTTAGTCTCTCTTGCTATTCATGAGCATCAGTTGAATATAAATTTAACAAACTTACTGGTATTTTAGGGCAAGATACTTATCACCCAATAGAAATGCTATTTCCTAAATTGAAATAATTCCCATGATAAAAAGGTATTTTTCTCGTTTCTAACAAATACTTTTGAGTTTGAACATAGTACAGAATGATGTTAAGCTCAATTTTTCAACTAGAATTTTTTTCCTCATGGCATGTACATTTTGATCTCTCTTGAAGGTCCAAAGAGCCTTCTTAATACCATATCATTGTGAAGTGTTGAACTTCATGTAAATATCAGTTTTCAAGGTATTTTCTCCACTATAAATTTAATAGAGGAAAAAAATTACAATACTCTATTACGTATTCTGCTTATACATCAGTAAAAAAAGTACTTTCCTTCCCCACCGCTATGTCCAGAATAATCCATGGATAGCTAAATTGTTATTCAATAAAGCATTAGATTAATGTATATCTTGTTTTATTTATATAAACATTGTTAAAAGAAATAAAAAAGGTTCAGGTGTGAATTTTTGACTAATTCAGAGAGATGTTAAACTTCCCTCCCACACTCATTAACCTGATGTGGCACCTTTATTCCTGCCCAGGAAATATGTTCGCATGGATATTCCACACACATATTACCCTTCTCCACCACCCACTTTATATATGAAGAACCTGAAATATCTGGAAACCTCCTCCTAACAACAAGAATTTATTTGAAAAGATTTAGGAACGTGACATTTAAGTACATACTCTTGAAATGAAAAAAAATCCCAGTTACTATCTTATGAGACATAGTTAGTGTTTAGATTCTATTTCTTCCTCCCTAATGGGGACATTTTAGTGTTAAGATGTTTTTGCTATTTGAAGATATTCAAAGAAAGATTATTTCCTACAGAGAGGCTGGGGTCAGCAGAAACATGAACTTATTAATTAGTTATTAATTCTTGGTGTGGTTATTTTAATTCTCTGAAATCTGTCTTGAGACACTGTCTGGACTGAGGAGGAAAGATGTTTTTGTATCAGATCATGGCACTGGAACTGGAAGAAGGAACAATTCTATACGCTTCTAACACTTGGGAGGAAATACACTCGGACAGTAATAGGATTGCAATGGCACTGATTAGAAACTTTTACCTTGTTTTTTAAAACTGTAAAAGTCAATGTAGGATTTCACAACTGAGTGAAGACGGTGAGTCTTGAGTAGAAAAAATAACTTGGAAAAGTACTGATTACAGTGGTCACAGGCCAATAAATATTTTGTTGAATACCAATCAATTTAATGAAGACAAAATCAAATATTAAGTAAGTGTGATTTTTTTGACACTTCAGTGAAAGGAATGTGCTCTGGTATGCTCTTTACGGCAACTGAGGAACTGGAGTTCTTGGGTAACAGTAAACCAAAGCACCTCAGTTTAAGTGAATGAGAAAATGAAATTCCTCAAATTGTCTTGCCCTTCAAACACTCTTCCACGTGACTTCCCCTCAACTTCACTTCAGGATAGGTGGGAGGGTGTCAGAAGGAACAGAAGACGTAAAAGCCTGGTGATCTGTTTAAATCAAATTCCAGAGGATGAGATTTGATGGGAGACATGAAATCTTCCATGGACAGGGTCTTTAGAGCACTTCCTTCATGTTTAAAACCTTAGCCCACCTAACTCATCTTGCTTCCTGGGGCTCACCAGGAGATGCTTTTTTCCCCTACCCAGCTCAATTAAAACACCAAAATTGTTGTGGATAAAAAAGCTATTCTGACCCGAAATGAAATAAATCTAATACTCTTTGAAATGCTTATTCAATAACACAGAACCTGTGACAGAAAAAGCCCTTTCAGGAGTCTATAATTCTTTTATTATTGATCTTAAAAAGCCTTTGGTTCATATCAATAGAAGCAGAAGATAACAGTTCCAACATGAAATTGTTTGCTCCTCTGCATGTATATTGCTCTATCTCCCATTCCTTTAATGTGTCCAAATAAAAGGTACCATATGCAGAAAGCTAAGGGCTCTGCTTTTTGGTTAGTCACCTGTGCAGTGGCTGGATCTCCCTGGCTGTCAAGAACAAGTTTGCCCCAAAAACTTTGCTGTATGCACCTATTATATCTTACATGAGTTTCTCTTATTTCAGAGAAACTCTTTCTGTATTGTGACTTAGGGTCTGCTTAACCAGAAGATAGAAGGTTATGGGATGAAAAAGAGGGCAAATGTTCTTTAGTCCTATACAGATGATGAAGTCAAAGGGCGCTCAGCATGCTCACTTTTACAGAGCGATACAAAAGATGTCCCAGTCCTTCCCCATCACTGCTGACAGTATACTGGTGAAAGATTCAAAAATAAAACTTTTTTCAAGGCATGCAAGGCAGAATCAAACATGTAATCAAGCACATTTAAAACCCCTCAAAACCCCAGAACTATATGAGAAAAAGAATATGAGTGATTAAATAGAGACATTTCTAATTTTGATTTGTACTTGCTTACACATTTCATTGTTTAAAAGACAAAAATTAGCAGGCCAGTATGTGGTTCTAAAGGCCAACAAAAATGTGCTTATTAGAGTCTCTCACCTTCATGTTTATAATGCTGCACCTGAGTCTGAATGATGTTTGAGAAGTCCTGAGGAGGAGGAGGAGGAGAAGGAGGAGAAGGAGAAGGAGAAGGAGAAGGAGAAGGAGAAGGAGAAGGAGCAAGAAAAGAACATGATTAATTCAAAGAGTAGTTTCCTTCTCTGGAATTTGAGGTAATTTAGGACAAGTGATTGCATAGAAAAAAAGAGTCCATAAAAAAATATAGAAAAATTACTTTAGGAATGCCAGGAGACTCCTTTCTCAAGGGGATAGAAGGCCCTATACTTATATATCCCCATATAAGGATCCCCCTACTGAGTGGATCCATTTTTTTAGGGAAGTGTGCTGACTCCCTGGGGCCTGGGTTAAAGATCTGAAGAGAAATGTTCTTACCCTGGTTCAGCCCTCAGATTATTGTTCACTATTTTTTCATTGTGTAGGCAGTGATGAAGTTTTAACAAGAAATCCAAGGGAAATCTGAGAGTGACTCCAGGGGCTTGGTACAACTTGGTTAAAGGAGTGTTCTACTTCCAGTCACAAGGGATGATTAGGGAGGAAGCAGAGACCTAGTAAATCAATTCTTGCCTCTGAGATTGGTGTCACTGGCAAAATTTTGGGTCCTTTGATCATGAGTCAATTTACTTGACACCAAGCCTGCTGGCAACAGACGGGGTACACCTGTTTCAAAGGGGGAAAGGGATTATTGAGCAAGGTTAATTGATTTGAAGTAGAAAAGGGATAAAATCAGTACCACTAGTGATAAGCTTGGAGATATTTAAAAGACACATAGATGTGACATGGCAAGACAGTTTAGTGGTGGACTTGGCAATGCTGGGTTTTCTGTTAAGACTTGATCTTGGAGGTCTTTTCCACAGAAATGATTTCATAATTCTATGATCCTTAAATTCACAAACTGGAAATTAATATATTTTATATGATTTTTTCATATTTATGTCTGTGTGGATACATGTTCAAAGATTGAAAAACTATATAGGCATTCACAGATATGTTCAAAATGCCATTTAAATATTCTCTGTCTTGAACTGTAAGACTATCCCCACACTAAACATAATCTTTAGTACTTCTTATATTGCTAGCAACTGAAGTAACTTGGCTAATTTTACACATATCATGTTTTTCAGTGGAAGCTCAATCTTTTGGTATTTACAAGGCTCCATTGGGAAAAGCCATTTGTCAGTTCTGGCTCTGAAACAGTATTTCAATATTTAGACTGGATTTTTAAAGCTTGTTTTTAAGACCCAGTAAATGTGAGCCACTTGAATTTTTGAGAATACTATGACTAGATAGCTGTCCATGGGGTTTAAAATAAAACAGCAATAGAACAAAACCATGGGTTCGTACCACCAAAAGTAATCCAGAAGAGAAACATGCACAAAGAAATGTGCACAAAGTTAAAGTCACTATAAAAGAGCTACAAAGATAAAGGGCAGAGGAAAGAGATAAAAAGGTGCTTTTTATTTCTTTTATTACATTTCTCCGTTTCTATGCTCAAGAAATCTTTGTCACAACTTTTTTTTTCTAATATCTTTTAAGAAAATAAGTGTGTACATAACAGGAAAAATGGGCTCAAAAATAGTTAAGTAACTGGTAGCCTCCCAAATCCTATGACTGACTCACAAAGTCCTGCAGAGGCTTTCAAGTCTGATTTTGGATAATAAATAAAGCTGGTTTTCCTGTAACTATCTAATTATCGTAAAATTGATAAAACTTTTAAACTCTCCTCAGTAGTTTTGTAAGTTTATTAGACCTTTCCTGATCAATTTTTCTTTGAAGTTTTGGCGATAAAATTGAGGTTAAGTCTCCCAGAAGCATGGGAGGATAATTTACAAGTGACTTTCATTTGCAATGTATACAATGCTAGACATAGAACTTACCTTTCACTGTGTAAGTCTGAATGTTCTGGATTTTCATTCATAAGTGAGAAGATTTTGTAAAGATTTTGCTTTTTTGCATCAAAGATTGTTAGATTTTGTGCATCATAAATAGTCATTGCTGAATTTTCCTAAATAATATTTTTTTGTGATTTTCCTCTTCTTTTTTCATTTGTTTCTGAAGATCCACTGCTTCAAAAATAATATGTCAGTATTTTAGGCCTTTTTCTATTAACTTCCTTCCGAAAAATCCCAGACTTTCTGTAAATTTATTATTTTGCTATAAAATTTCTTATATACTCAAGACTCTTTCTGAGATTCAACTGAAAAAATAATTCCTTGTCTTGTTAGCGTAGAGCTTCACAGGTAGCAACAACTAACCATTTATTCATCTATCCTGTTTACACCATTCCAAAACCACTGGGAAATATATTTTTAAAAATACATTTCCATTTTTAAAAACAAATTTATTTTAAAATGCCAAAAATGGTTCCTGAGCAGTGATACAGGAGAATACTAATGCATACACTGTCCAAGGGAAAAGCTTTCAGACCTCTAGGAAAAATATGCTTTTTGCTGGCAGCTGGCTGACAGGTCAGCCTCTGTGTCACTATGAAGTGGTCTCATGATGTGCTGCTACTTTTTGGATGGCATTTTCTTTTGGCATTTTTAATGAACTCTGTGGATCACTAAGTATTTTTTGTATGTCCAGGTAAAATATCTCTTAATTGCATTTGATTTACATGAATGTAATGAAAGTCATACTTTGGGCCATACATGGCCAAAAGATATTATGCTCATGTTTATCTTATATTTTGCAGTACAGGAGGTATATATAACTCTCCTGGGGACCTTTATGTAAATTAAACATTGTTGCAGACAGCCTGCATATTAATGACCAAATCTGCCTTAAGCAAAATTCTTTACTCTGGGATAAATTAGACATGTTTTTTATCGCCACTCTCTGAGTCAGGAGCCTGGGAATATCAATGAGCACCTTACAGGGCCCTGAAAATGAACAGATTAATGTGCCACCATTTCCGCACGCAAAGAATTTTAAAAGCTGTAAAATTTAGCTGAAATTGTACAAATACTTTCGTTTAAAGTCTGTAAGTCAGATGTGGTTTCACTGTTTTTTCACTGGAATTGCAATGGATCTGTGAAAAGATGCCCACCAAGAGCTGTCTCAGAGTCTCTTAAAAATCCAAATCTGGATTGCGCATGCTGCTAATTACCTGTGTATAAAGTGCTAGCTGACTGACTTCTGTAAGTCCTTTGGAAGGGGTTGGCAAAGCAAAAGACAATTTGTTGCTTTAACACTGTTACCCCATTACTGAATCACAGCAGTGATGCTGTTTAACAACAAGTTTAAATTAACAACCACAATAGTCTATGTCTGCATTTGGTAATATTCAGAATTTCCAAGGTGGTATGAGGAGTTGCTTGTGCTTCAACTAGCATTCTTTTCTTACCCCCTTTATTTAGACAAATTCTGAGAGTAAATATGAAGGAAAAAAAGCACAGAAGAAATTGCTTCTTAGAAATATCCTAGGTTAATCGAAAGACTGTGTGGGAAACAATCTCATTCTCTTAGCAGATAGCTTCAAGAGTTCATAAAATACAACCAACATTGGAAGAACTGCAAAAAGAAGCACACTCTAGATTAAAGGACGAGAAAAATGGAACTATCAGCTTAGCTTGTGTCTCTTGAAAAATTCTGGGAAAAATGAACTAGCTGTTAACAACTGGAGAATAATAAAGCCACAGTTATGATATAGCCTTATGTGAGAATTTTGTATTCACCAAGTACCATCGAATGTCAAGGAAATCTTAGCCTGGATGTAACTGTTGAAATGCAAGTTTTGGTGCCCTTCAAGTACTGACTGGTGTTTACAGTCAAAGTGGCTTTCATGAAGTTATATATCCTGTGCATAGCTTACGTGCACTCTGAGCTGCCATCTCCCTCAAGGACAGAGAGGCCCTGCAGAGAGACATCCACAAATCAAAGAGGTGGACAATCACCAACTGCATGAGGCTGAGCAAGACCAACACACCTGCAATGGGACAATGCTGTTTGAATGCCAAGACTGGGGAACGAGAGGCTGGAGAGCAGAGCCATGGAAAGGGCCCTGGGCTCCTGGCCCATGGCAAGCTGAACATGAGCCAGCAGTGCCCTGGCAGCCAGGAGGGCCAAGCGTGTCCTGGGGGTATCAGGACCAGGCGGGCAAGGGAGGGGATTGTCCTGCTCTGTGTAGCAGTGTGGGTCAGTGGTGGCTCTTTGCAACCTCCTGAAAATGTCTCCCAGAGGAAGGCATTGGGGCAGACACACAGCAATCACACCCCCCCACACACCACAGGCAACTTGCTGATGACAGAGGACGGGCCTTTGTGTAGCAGTCCTGGGGGTTGTATACCAAACACTCTGAAAAGACCCAGAGGCAAATAGCGCTGAACTGTTAGAGGACCCAGGCTTATATGTGGGTGGAAGGGGGTGGAGCTAACAGTAATAACCAATCACCAAGAGGTGTGGGTGGGAGAAGAGTGTACAGTGACCAATTAGAAAACATGAGGGTAAACAGACAGGAGTACAAACCAATGGTTTCTAGAGAAACTACTGGAAACCTGGCCCTAGAAGGGCATATAAGAGGAAGTAACAGCCAGCAGGCCAGCTGGGAGGTGTGGCACTGGATTTGAGCGACAACCTGTCAGTGAAACAGGGGGCGCATAGAAGAGGCTAAGGTCTAAGGGACATTCTTACAAGACATAGCCTCAGGAAGTCCCCTGGTGGGCCCACAGGAGTCACAACTCTGCTCTGCACTGGAGCCTCACCTCAAGTGCTGGGGGCAGTCTTGAGTGCCACAGGAGCAATTACTGTCCACAGGGTGGCAACAAGGATGGTGAAGGGTAAGCTGTATGAGGAGCAGCTGGCAGGACTTGGTCTGTTCAGTCTGGAGGAGACCGAGGGGAGACTTCACTGAAGTCTCCAGCTTCCTTGTGATAGGAAGAGGAGAGGCAGGTGCTCATTGCTTCACTCTTGTGACTAGTGAAAGGAATCAAGAAAATGGCTTGAAGTTGAGTTTGGAGGGGTTTAGACTGGATATCATGAAAAGGTTCTTCATCCAGAGGGTGTCTGGGCTGGTACAGGCTCCCCCAGGGCAGGGGGCCACAGCATTAAGCCTGGCAGAGTTCAAGAAGCATTTGGACAAGCCTCTCAGGCACATGGTGTGACTCTTGGGAAGAGCCAAGAGTTGGACTTTGATAATATTCATGGGTTACCTCTAACTCAGCTAATTCTATGATTCAGTGAGCTAGGGAGAACGTTTTTAGAAGGAGGTACAAACTCTGGTATATGCGAAATAAGTACAACCAACATATTTTTTGTCTGATGTACTTGCTTTGCATTTGTTTTTCTCTCTTGAACTTAAAGGACCAGGTGAGAGAGAAACTCGGGGATGACAAAACTATACATACACATTCAGTGATGACTTTTCACAGCACTGTTCTTTCACAAGGAAAGAAAAGGGTTGTTACAGAAGATCACCAGCTCTGTTATTAATGAAGTATATTTTCTATGAGTAGCTCGTCATCATAAAATTAGGAATTTGACAATAAGTGGAAGAAAAATAAATGAAAAAATATACATTATACATTCCTTTCCTTCCTACCTTACTTCTACCATGTCACACCTATTTTTAATCTTAGAACTAACATTTTCCAGATTTACACTCACAATTTTCAATATGAATGACAGTATTTTACATGTGAAGGATGGGGTGCCATCCATAGGGACCTGCACAAGCTCAAGTAGTGGGCTCAAGAGAACCACATGAACATCAGTTAGTCAGCTCACGTGGTGCAATAACTGTGGTAACACATAGATGACAGAGAGGCATCAGCAGGCAGCATGTTAGTTCTGTGGCAAATATTCATCAAGCCTGAGCACAATATCTCTGCCTTAGAAGACCAAGAACCCTACTAATTTCTTAGAAGGAAATGCTGTTTTCATTTACCGGGCAGGTCTCTGGGATATAAATTGAGGCAGGAAGAGATGCACACATCACCTCTAAAAACAAGTGGATCTACCACCAGGCACAGTTTGCTCCAGGCAGATTCTTATCTGTGTCTTCTGTGTCCTACCTTTTAACCTTCTCTAAATATAATAAATACACTTACTTTTGCTGAAATAAACCCTATGATTTAGGTAGCATGCTTGGAAGACATATGTAGCAAAAGTAACAAGTGTTCATCTGCCTAGTCTCAATTTAATGAGATATTTAACTGTATCTAAATGTTAGGTATTGCAGTATGATCTTTCAGGTGTTTAAAATCTTCATTAGATCTAGTTCTAAATCAAGACTCATTATCCTTCTAATTTAACCACATGTTCTTGAGATGGATACCTATTTTATATAATGCTGTTGAAGGAATCAAGATTTGATCACTAGCTTGGAAGAGGATGTTTTCGCCCAAAGTTTCCAAGGAAGTATAAGTAAAATATCCAGTATGTGCACAACAGCATTAAAAAACCCATTAGTTAATTGTTTAACCCATAGTTATAAACAGACACCTCACAGGAAAACCCATAGTTATAAACAGACACCTCACAGGAAAAAAAGGTGTTTTCTGCAGCCAGCAGGAAAAGTGATTTGTCCTAAAAAGATGGCAATTTCATGGAGAACATCCAGAAAACTGAAATATTAAAGATGTATCTCAGGAAAATATTCAGCTTTTCAGTATCCAGACAATCCTGTAGAGATGAGCCTAGTGTTGATCTTAAAATTTCCTAGTACTTAAATTGAATTAGTACTTTAATAGAATTTTCTTGTTTTGTCCAATACTGCAATAATCCTAAATATTTGGAAATAATGTTATCAATATGTTTTAAAGTTCTGTAGCAATTTTTTTTTTTCATTTTTTATTGAAAATCATTGGACTGTTTAAGACAATCAGTATTATGGCAGGCATTTTATGAAAAAAATTGTTAGAGTAACAGTTCTTAGAGAAATTAATATATTTAATTAAACACATTTAGGAAAAAATGAATCACTTTAAATGAGACAAGTGATAGTTTAGTTATGGTTTAGTGGCATCAGCATTAAATAGAATCAACTAAATAATTTGAAACCTTCTGCAACAGTCGTATTCATTATGTTCTAAATTCAGAAAGTGAATACCTAATCCAGTTTTAAGGTTAAACTATATTTATGGGAAACATGCTGGATGACACTGGCCAAAAGGCACTCCAGTCAACCACCAACAAAGAATTATAGATTGTTCCACAAGTACTTTTACGAGACCTGTAATTTTCCAAAAGGACAGCTACAATCTTATCCCACAATCTTTTTTCCTTTTGAAAAAGTGCTGCTTTCCCCACGGTGCCAAAAGCAGGTGCCCCTTTAGAAGGGCGCGGTGCCAGAATGTAAGGCAAGTACCATGAGCAGTTCTCTACCATGAAAGATTAACTCCTGACTAATGATAACCACTGTAAACAGCTGGGTGCTATTTGACTGGGTGGATGGTGGTCCCACCTACCCAACAGTCTGTGAATATGTTTTATCTCATCTTGCCTTTCAAACCTTGCATGGAGTTAGACAGAGTTGGAAGAAGCTTCAGAAAGTTATAAAGAAGGAAATGATGAATAGTAGGCTATTAAATGATATTGCAACAAATAAAGCATAAATACAGGCCTTTGACAGGGAAGACCTTTTTGAAGCTGTATTTGGGAACTAAAAAATTAACTGCTTGACACATAAAGATAACAAGAAGCTTCATCCAGATACTCATTCTTCATCCTGTTGCAACTGCACTAAAATATCCACCTTAAATCTTGAAAGGTGTTGTCGGTGTTTGAGTATAATTTTTCAGTATTTTCAACTGCATCTAATTGATTCCATTTTAAAAATTACCTCCTTTTCTTACACTGAGAATTATGAAACAAAATTACTTTTTTCTTTTTTTCCAGCTGGAAAATGGGATAAGAGCACAAAGTTTCTGATGGTAACATAATTTTTTTGGGAATTAATTTTTTGCATTCTTATGCAGGTTGACCATTTAGATAAAACAGTCCAAAGTGAAAAAAAGATAATTGTTAAATATAAATTTATTTATTTATGCCTCCCTTGATTGCAACAATTCAATTATTTGCATCCTTGACTCAAAGTCTTGGGGGAGATGTCGTCTATTTATAGGGACCAATGTATTTATACTCCAGGGTAGAGCTTTACACTGTGGATTCTTTGGGTTATGGGCTTTACATGTGTGCTCTGGGGACAGCATGATGCTCACACAACCAACGTAATGTGAACCAGCAGCATAACTTTTAGTGACTATGAAATAACATTTCCAACAGTTAAGTCCAACAGAATACATTAAAATACATTGGTCTAATATTTATATCAAAGTGAATTTCCTGAGATTTTCCTGAGAATTTCTCATTGTGGTTTTATTCTGGGGCTCAAATAAATATCTTGTTTGGTTTGGGTTTCTTTGAACTGAAAAACCTAGTTACCTAATTCCAACTTTTTGTTTGTTTGTTTCCTAAAAGTAACAATTATATTGATGACTGGCCTCTCATTTTTAACCAATCTTGTTTACATTTTTGGGGGAAACTTTCCTTCATTCTGTAGAATCAAAAGATGATTTGTGTTGGAAGGGACCTTAAAGATCATTTAATTCCAATGTCCTTCCATGGGTAATGATGCCACCCACTGGATTGGGCGGATTAGGGCCCAGTTCAGACTGGCCCTGAACTCTCCCAGGGGTGGGGTTTTCACATTTCCTTGGGGCAACTGTTCCAGTGCCTCACCACCCTCTGAGTAAAATATTTCTTTGTGACATCTCATCTAAATCTCCACTCATTTAG
Source organism: Cettia cetti (assembly GCA_013401135.1). Taxonomy (NCBI): domain Eukaryota; kingdom Metazoa; phylum Chordata; class Aves; order Passeriformes; family Sylviidae; genus Cettia; species Cettia cetti. Next base: position 95,515 of record VZUI01044833.1, read on the forward strand.
TCTAAACCCAAATCTCCTTATCATAAAACTGCTTGCTTCTGTAAAAACTTCTCTGTCTTCCTTATAAGCCCCCTTTAGGTACTGTAAGCCTGTACTATAGAGCCATTTCATCTCCAGACTGAATAATTTCCTCAGTCTGTCTACTTGGGAGAGAGATTCCATTCCTCTGATCATCATTGTGGCTCCTCCTAGACCCTCTCCAACAGGTTTGCCTTGTGTTGAGACTGTCTGTGAAGACTGAGGTGAAGGACTTTTTCAGTACATCAGCCTTCTATGTCTCCACTGTCATCTGTTCTTCCTTCCCATTTATCAGGATTGAGGGGTGGAGCAGGTTTTACACAACTTTATTTTCTAACAGGTGTATTTACAGAATTGCTGCTTGTTATTGTTCACATGCCTTGCAATGTCCCATTACATCCGTGCCTCTGCTTTCCTGATCCCATCCCTACATATCCTAACTGTATCTGTATAGTCTTCCAGGCCACATGCCCTTGCTTTCACTGGCTGTGCATTCCGTCTTTCTTCTCACCTTGAGAAGCAGGTTTTTTTCAGCCATTATGTTTTCTGCCCTTCCTTGCTTGATTCCCTACATACTGTGATGAAGAGCTCTTGCCTTAAGTGGCCTTAAAGATTGGCCTTAAAAGTTATATATCATCATATTCTATTTTGTAGAGTTTTCTGAATGATTAAACTATAAAATCTCTCAGCAGTTTCTTTTTCTTGCCAAAATATGCTTATTTATAAGCATCTAAAAAGTCAATAAAATAGTGAAAACCTACAGGTTCCCATGAAAAAGTCCTAGAGGAGTTCTTGCTTTTAAGTTAGGAGCCTGTATGATATCATAACACATTTTAATGCTGAAGTGCATTAGAGTGTAAAATTTTAGATATTGAATTTCCCATTAGAAACTGATATCCCTTCACACAATATTCGTACTACAACACTATTATGCTGTCTCTGGAATTGGATGAAGTAAAGAGAGAAAAATGTATCAAAATGCATTTGATTCTTCAGGTCACAATCCTGAGTGGTTTTGAGGAGGTCCAGCTCATATAGATAATATCATCAGATTTGTCTCCTCAGTGTTTAAATCACTCTTAATATTGAGGGTCATGAAAAAACATGTAGGTCTCTCAGATCATCAGATAAAATTGTGTCAGCCCACTCAATAGATATCAACTGCCAACTTTTCTGTGCTTCCTACGATGATGATGGTTACAAACATCACAGTAATAATAGTAATCATGATATATGATAATTCATCTTTTTCTTGCCCATCTGCATTCCTTGGTTTGCCTTTTTTCCTTTTTATTGGTAGCATAATCTTTTTTGATAATTGTACCTGTAAACTAATTTATAAATATGCCTGCTTTTAAAAATGAGACTAATGACTCAGAGCAACAGTAAAGTCTAGAGATTCTAATACCTTTTTAGATAATTTTTTTAAAATTTAACATTGAAAGCACCAAAACCCAGAAAAGATAGAACTATGCTTCAAAAACCAGTTTGAATTATTTTGTTCCAAATGAATATAGACATGCAAAGAGGCTTATCTGTGCAGGTGGCTCTTGTACAGGAAGCAGAATTATACACAGTTTGACAAAAGGTCACAAAGGAATAAATGCAATTCTTTTTGAACTTGACAATAATTTATTAGAAGTTTACTTAATTTAAGTAACAAAATGGCACACTAAAGCATCAGAATTCTCTTTTGTATACATTTGTTTCACCATCTTCACTCCATCAGAAAATGAACTGTTCATAGTGAAAAAAAAGGAAGTCAGTATTGAAAGACAGTTAGTTAACCCTTTAGGGAAATTTTGAAATTAAGTCATAGGAACTTACTTATTTTCCTTGCTTTTTCTGAAATCCTTATAAGGATTTTTAATCCTTAAAATCTACATGCTCAATGGCTGTTTTGCTCCAGACTGCTTTTATGTAGTAGCCATATGTAAAGAAAATCCAATGGGAAAAAATTAAAACTGGTTTCTAATCTACAGGAATTATTTATAATTAACTTGCAAATTATGTTTTTCATGCTAAAGTTACATCTGATTCCAATAAATATTGGCGAGAAGAAAGTGGCTTGTGTCTGAGCAAATTTCAGAAATGATTTTTTTGACTGTTTGCAATGGCTGCATGCCAGCCAACATTGACTGCTTCCACAGTTGCTTATATTGGCTGATTAACACACAGGTTGAGACCTGAGCTATATCATGTTTAAGTTTGGACACAGGACACAAAGCATGCATCCAAATTTTGAAGAACCTTCTATGTTAGGAACTGCAAAGCTACAGACAATTATTCCTATTCATGAAAAGATTAACTCCACAAATGTAAATTTGATCATACAAGGTACTGTAAGCATTATAAGCAAGAAAGACTGTAAGAAAGCACAGATTTTTGTATAGATTCATTTACTCAGATGGAAAATTCAAGATTAAAGATAACTTTTGTTTGCCTATGCCAGGAAACTGTATGCCAATATATTTTGAAGCACTGGCTAGTAGTTCTCAGAAGAGAAGCCAATGGGACACACCATCTGCAATGCTGGGCACATTGCCCATGGCATGCTGATTCATGATGTGACATAGCTGTTTGATGTCTGCCAGTTCAGAACTGATGTGCCTATAAGAGTGACTTTAAGAGAACTTTGCAGGCATGCATTTTTCCTGTGCATTTATTATTGTCACACAGCACAGGCCATACCACAGGAAGCCTATGGGTCTGTGCTGATAAACTTTTACTCCAACCAGCGATTTTTCTTCTGTTTCCTACCTTTCAATTAACTCTTAATCTATACAATCCCATGAAAATTTACTTACCTCTAAGAATATTCAATAAGGAAGATGTCAAAAGCTGCTTGGATATTGAAAGGGAATAGATTTTTACCTATGAAAATGGCCCATATTCCTTTTACATCTCAATCACCTATTGGTCTCATAGACTGTCTGGCAGGTTTCTTACTTCTGGACTGTAACTTCTGACAAATGACATTAAAATTCTATTCACGTATTAATGCTCCTCCCCTTTTCCTGTTTTGACACATTTCTACTTTTCTAAGATTTATATATTTTTTAATTTGAAACACGTTCTTCACTCTGCTTTAAACAAATCATCTCTCATGATCATTTAAATACTTTCTGATGCATAATAGAATCTTCCTTGAAAATTAATTTGAGTATCTAATACATTGTATTTAAATTTTTAAGAAATGTAATCCGCAAGCATTTCAGACCTTCTCATGATTTTTTTTCATTATTTTTGACAAATTTTCTAGTTGCTTATAGAAGTGATACAAAGGAAGTGAAATAATTTCTTCTGTGTATTGCTTGGCTTTTTGAGTGGTCTTCTATACATACTTCAACTTCTCTCTATATATGTCAGTTATACTCTTCGACTGAAACATTAGCTTCTCCCTTTCTTGGCACCATACGTCCTCTTTGCTTTCCTTTGTAACACCATGTTTTGTTTTGTTGAACTGGGCTCTTCTTTTGTTGTGGTGCTAGAAACCATGGCACAGCTCACCTTTAGCTTGCTCTTGCACCCTGCTGTGCTCTGTCACTTGTCACACAGGATTGTGGAAACCAGCAGCTTTCATGGTATGTATCTCAAAAACAGACCACAAGCAGTGAAATCACATCAGTGGGAGCACTTAAAAAATAATGGCATTAGAAACATCCACACAGGTTGTTTTTATCTATGATTTCCTTAAGCCATCCAAAATGTTCTTAATTTTCCTTTAATATTTAATATGCTTATATTCTGCATGGGAAGAAAAAGGTAAATGAGCAAAACCAAGAAAACCTTTACTCAAAGAAGTACTTTGTTGAAGTTTCTGCAGCAAAATCTGCAAGTGCCGCATTCCCATTTTTTTCAACCCTGCCCCAGGGCTGCTCCTCCAATTTGTGCTCCCACACCTGCACTGTGACCTTGTTCACTTCCCTAAGCTGACAGCCACAGAGTTGGTTTTAGCTAAGTTATATTTAACCTGGCTCAGCCCCAGTTCAGCTCATTTCTTTAGCTCATCACATGGAAATGAACATCCACGGATGGAGGGAGCTATACTGCTCAAATCCTCTCTTTTCAGTGAGGGCAGTCGTAAAACCCCAACATCGACGTCAGATTTAATTGTGTTGAACAGTAATTTGGAGTGACATTGGTGTACTAGACTGCTAATCAACCTAAAGCACTAGTCAATTAATGTGGAGGAACCTACCTGAGTATAATGTATTTGTAAGGCATTTTCTGTGTATCACAATGAGCCTGTAAAGGAGAAGGCATAAAAGTAAGATTCTTTCCACCTCACAAGCAGAGGAACCTTCACAATATCAAATCAGGAGAGATACTGCTCTGGCAGGATCAAAAGAGGCATACTGACATGAAAATTACTGCAGATAACAAAATTGCTCCCAAACATCCAAGTGAATGTTTTATTAATTAAGTTTTGTATTTATTTATGCTAAAGAGTTAAAGCAAAAATGCAATCTGTTTTAGATACTTTAATAAATTGTTATTCAGAAATTCTTGTAATAGTTCCAAGAATGATCCAAATAGTTTAATCAAAAATACATGATTCAAGGTGTATGATTAAGCTGTAGCAGTATGATCCATTCTTCCTATTTGCTCTGCAAATACCGGAATACCTGTGTTTTGCTATGCTGGATGTGTGGCTGACTGAGTTTAACATCAGTGTGAACAGAAGGGGGTGGTGTTACCTTAGCTTGTGCAAGACTGCACTTCCTAAGAATGGAACAAAAAAAATTGTCCCTAACTTCATTAGATCCACTAAAAGGATAAGATGCCTAAAAAAAGAAACAAACTGACTTTGTTTACATTTAATGAGACTTCTAAAACTTTTCATTGCCATTTGATATGGCTTTTCACCCCATCTATTCAGCATTGTGGGGCTAGCTGATTTACAAAAGAGACATGAAATTCATACAGATATTTGGATCACAGTTCTGCAGCATTACTTCACAAGGCTCAGTTTCCATGCCATTTTATTCTTGAAAATCCATTACATATATTGCCAGATAATGTAGTCGTAAGAGATGCCTAATTTGTTTAGAAGGCTTCTCTTTGTGTGTACAGCCTGTTTAAGTCTGGTGGAAAAAGAGAAGATGAAGCAATATCTCTCAGCTGTGGAAGGAGAATCACAGGTGGGTACCCTGTGGTCATGGTAAGGTCAAATAACACTTCTGCTCCAAGGAAAACCTCACAGCAGGAAAATTGTGATAAACTGGGCCACTGAGACCAGGAAATTTACTGGGGACTTCTGCACAGGAGGTCCAAACTAGAAAGATTTTTGTTTTTTGCTTGCTTGTGTGCTTAAGAGAGTGAAATGCCTCCTTCTGTTTCTTTGACAAAATAACAGTTGGTCTTTGGGACTGGTTGTGCAGTCAAAATGCCACACTTCAACTCATTGACATAGCAGTGCTTATATAAGCAAAATTTATTACATAAATATACTCATAGCTAGGTTTTAATAAAAGGGACAAACATATGGGATAAATACATTCTGGCACAAAAAAATACTTAGGTATTTATGTTAGTTGAGGAAAATATATTTAAGAATGATACGCAAACAAAAAAATCCACTGCTATTCTAACAGCTTTTTAGAATATCATTAAAATTCTTAATCTAAAGATTACTTTTGTGAGTTTATTTAAAAAAGTTTTTCACTTAAGTATCGGAAGAAGTGTATGATTTTGTATGTAGATTTTCTTCCAAAACCTTTCTCTGAGGAAGGAAAGGAATTCTTTTCATAGCCATAATTTTTCAGACAACTTTACTTATATTTTTCTCCTGCACTGCTGATAATTTTGATTCACAAAAATGTCAAGCTTTTAAAAGGTTGTATTCCTTTCCCAAGGTGAAGCTAAGTGTTCCTAACATCATGCAAAGTAGTCTGAGGAGAAGAGAGAGTTTTGAAAACATGCATTTATGACTCTTTGAAGCTGTGATAACCACTTGGAGCCTTGGCGGTGCATCGTCGATGACCTTTTCTCATGAGCACTCATAATTGCAGAGATATTAATTAATTAAATTTTACTAAAATGTTTTGAAGATGTAATATTTCAGATACTGTAAGTATGACATAAAATCTAATGAACTGTCTACTTATCTCCAGAAGAATCTGCTTGGGGGAATATTTATGAACAGAAAAATATTGCAAACTGTAGAATTCAGAGCAGCACTATGAAAGCTTCGTGTAGGAAGGAGAAGACACAATTGGTAACATTTATCTACAGTTATCCTCTTCTACGCAAACATGGCTTTCACTAAGATCAGTAAAATGCACACATAGAAATTTTTTTTCCAGTCCAGTCTAAGAAGTGCTGCATGCTGACTGGAGTAAGGCCCACAGTCTCACAAAAAAAGTCTTCTTAAAGTCCTTGGTTTGCAAGCCTATCTGGTCTCATGTTGCTCATCATAAAATGTTAGGTTTGCTTGATGTTGCAGGTTAACATGGCAAAATGTTACTGAAATCAGAGTACTGGATGAGATAATTGCTTCAATTTTTCTTATTCCCAATTTAACAGTGAAATTAAGCATGTGCCTAATTTTAAGCACATATGTAAGTCTTACTGAAATCAGTAGGATTTAGGCACATACTTAAGTGCTTTTCTGAACTAGGGCCAGTAAAAAATATGGCTAATCTCATTAATAAAGGAAACAGGAGTTAGTCCAAGTTACTTAATCACAAGCAGTCCATTTATGGGGAACGAATTGTACTTTTTACATCTTCATTGTTTCACACTTAAAAAAAATAAATACAAGCCAGAAAGGGAAATTCAGCCTTCTATAATATGATGATGCTATAATTTGTGCAGTAACACCTTCGCAATAGTTCTTTTTCATGTTAGTGCTACTGACATTTCCCACCCCCCAGCAAGTCTATCCTCAGGTTGGCAATCCATTTCAAAGTTAATCCTCACAGCTCCACAGCAATGATTGAAGCAACATGAGTTGAATGCTGGCTGAGGTTTTAGACCTCAGGGCTGGGTGCTTTCTTCCTCCTTGCATAATGTCTAAAGAAGAATTAAAACAATTTTCTTAGATTTCCTATTCAAAACTGTCCAGCTACTCAGTTTGTGGTTTTTCCCTGTGGATTGCAAAAGGCATACATAATCTTGGTACATCCTACCTAATCTGCAGGTGAGTAGTTGTGATTTGGCAGTATAAATCAGGTAATGTGTTTTTTGTTGAATGTGAGTATAATTCTCAAAAAGTGAACATTACATAGAAATCCACAAGAATAACTATTTCAGACTCTGAATCAGAGGTTTCATTCTGTGGAAATGATCATCTATTAACATTGAAAGACTATAGGAATAAATATAAATAAAAAAAATTCTATGTATGTATTTTACTGGTCTTAGTGAAAGCCATGTTTGCATAGAAGAGGATAACTGTAGATAAATGTTACCGATTGTGTCTTTTCCTTCCTACACAAAGCTTTCATAGTGCTGCTCTGAATTCTACAGTTTGCAATATTTTTCTGTTCATAAATACAGGGGAAATATTGTCAGCTAATATTGGAGGGTTTCATCTTTCTTTCTTCTTTTTCTTTCTTTTTCTTTCTTTTTCTTTCTTTTTCTTTCTTTTTCTTTCTTTTTCTTTCTTTTTCTTTCTCTTTCTTTTTCTTGCTTTTTCTTTTCTTCTTTTTCTTTTTCTTTTTCTTTTCCCTTCCCCTTCCCCTTCCCCTTCCCCTTCCCCTTCCTCTTCCCCTTCCCCTTCCCATTCCCCGTCCCTTCCGTTCCCATTCCATTCCCTTCCATTCTGTTTCGTTCCGTTCCTCACTCCCTCCACTCCAGGAACTTCCCGGAACTTCCCGGAACTTCCCAGAACTTCCTTCCTGGTCTATATATGATAAAAGATAATAGAAGTTCCCAATATTATAACTTTTTACACAGAAATACACATGCCAATTAGTAGGTTCATTTTACAGGTGCAAAAATTCCTTCCAGTAAGATATGGAAGAGGTAGAAAGCAAAAAAACAGCAAGGACATTGCCACAATTCAAAACAAAGACAAGAAAAGTAAAAGTTTGGCTACAAGAAAATAATAACCTTAATAGAAAGAGAGAAGCCACATATACAACAGGTAGAAAACCAAGTTTCCTTTTAATCTCTTTTACTTGATTGAGTCTATAAATTTTTGTATGTCCTAAAGTTTACCAAAAAGGCTTACAGGAGCAGAAACTCAAAGCAATTTTTTGCTAGTTTCCCAATACAAATTTCTTGGTCTTACACTGTGAGCCTAGTTAAAAACTGAAGACTGGTTTGATTACTCATTTTTAGCATGACCCTCCACAGTTGTCTATATCTCGTAGGTAAGAGAGAGATAATTAATACAATAAACTAGCACAGAGATACTTTTTTCATCTATGGGGTTAATTAGAAATCTAATTTGTTCTAGGATGCTAGCTGCCCATTTTATTTTTTGATCTTCCAGCGATTGCTGTTTTATGATGGGATGCTGGGATGTAATTGAACATACCTTCTGCAGCTTTTATGTTTACTAGCCCTTCTAAGAGGAGTTGTAGAGAATGAAACATGAGGTTATTAAGCAGACTAGCACAGTGAGTCTTTAGTAAACACCTGTTTCTCTGCTGTGGCTTACATTTGTGATTTTGCCTGAATTAATTGTAGTGCTTCTCATAGCAAAAAATTAACTGGCTGCTAGCATTTCTGTGGCAAGCATCCAGTTTCAGAAACCTACAAATTACTTGTAAAATTTTCTCCAAACTGAAATGCTCAGATTAGTTATTAAAAACTTTGCCCTGCTTAAAAAATGGCCCTAAGTTTTGAGTTGCAGCTGACATTCAGTAAGTTAAATTTGATGTGTATTAAAATTGGGAAATAATTTACACTTTTTTGTGCACTCTAGGTATCTTTCCATAGCTCTCCACATAACAGGATAATATGAAAATCCATATGAAGAAACTAAATATGTGAGGAGCAACTGAGGAACAACTATACTGGGCAGGAAGTCTCCAATGACAGAAATCTGAAACTGATGATAACTAATTTGAATCAATTTTGAAATTTGATGATTTCTCTGACCATCTTAAAATTTGACACTGGGAATATTGCCATCAGTACAACTTATAGCAAAAGAGAAAGGCACTAAAAAGAAAGGCTTCAATAAATACCTCTTGTCAATTCTTAGGTGTCTGCCTACTCTATGATATGTCCTTTAGAGAAAGGAAGTTTTCTAGACAAGGAGATGAGCAGAATTTCTTACATTCAGGTTTGGTGACAGTGGGTACAAAGATTGCCTGGGTCAAAACATTTGCAGAGTGTGCCAATGTGTAGGGCACTGCGGTGCTCATTGCAGCAGAACACAGAAAAAATGATTAGGAATCTGGTGTGGTAAGAGCACAAGCCACTGCTCTAGATAGCTTTTCTAGTATAAATTGCAAAGTCTGTGAAGCTTCTCTTAAATAAAGATTACTGGTTTAAACAAATGCTTTAACTCCCTGATAGTGAGTGGTTTATGTTTGAGAGTCTTCTGATAAATATCAATTTTGAGTTACAAATAGACTGAATGATCACTCTGGCTTGTTTAACTGGGAAATCTTTCAACCCTGTTTGCATTCATTTCCATAGAATGACTATCAGCAGACAGTGAAGTCATAACTTTCTACAGTGACAGTTACCACCAAAGGAAGGGTTTCCTGGTGGCCATTTTTATCATTAGCGAAAGTGTATCTTGAGTTGAGAAAACAATGGCAGACTGATTCAGCACACTCCACTGTAAATTCATCTAATTCCCCCAAAGGACTAAGTGTGCCGGGGGTGTTGTGAAGATCCAGTTCACAAACCAGAGAATCACAGTGGGGGTACCTCAGTGTAGGGGATAAGGAGGAAGTTGTGAGATTGCTTCCCAAGATAAAATAGAGGTTAACGGAAAAGAAATTAAAATCTGACATTCCTGAAACTTCTGAACAATTTGTATGTCAATAGAAACATTTAAGTCTCATCAATTTACTAATTAGAATTTCAAGAAAGAGGGGAAAGAAAAAGAAGGGTTACAATGTTATATAAAGATATCAGGAATGTAATAGTTTCTGATTCCTGAGAGGTGGATTAATTTAAATACTCCTACAGAAGTTCAGGAAGACAAGAACTGCTATATACAATGTGCTGTGTTCTCAATTGGTGATGCAGCAGTCTGTGATAATCACTTAGCCTTCCTTTTTCTCTCAACATAAATTCTACACATGTTAAATGGGAGCTCATGGCTTCTATTTTCAAACTATGTTTATATGTATGAGTGATTTCAGTTTTTCAGCATTTAGAGTCCATATGGATGGTAGAGTATTGTCGGAATTGGCCTTGATGAAAGCAATAAAAGAGTGATTTTTTAGCAAGAACCAATATGGGTTCTTGCTTCCTCTCAGTCTTCCTAACTTGGTGCATGGCCCCCTCAGAGCCAAAAGCAGTGGTGTTGTCATGCAGTCTGCAGATTTGAAAATTATGCTACTAGTTCAGTTTTATTCTCTCTTTAAACAAATACTGTGTGAACAGCTGAAACTGGAGGGCTAGTTCCCCATGGCTCTCTCCTGTGATTTATGGTCTGGTGTCTAATCTAAATTTTGACCTCAGGCTTCAGAGTCTGTCTCAATAGGGACTACTTTGTGTCTTTTTCTTCTAACCAGCTATCCATTTTTATGTAAGCAGTATCACTGCTTTTTTCATAATTAATTTGAGTTGAAGAATATATTCCAATATTAATAATTTTGCATATGCAGTTTCACTGCACTCATATGCTACAACTGTCATTTCTTAACACAGTTGTTTCAGCAACTGAATATCCCTGTTCTAAAAGTCCTCAAGATAAGGCGTGAATTCAGGTCACAAATAATGGCCAAGGAAAAAGGGGATTAGTGAAAAGAGATATAATGAGAGAAGCAGGAGCAGATTAACACTACCTGTTTGTTCTTTAAAATGCTTTTTATATTTTTACTATTTACTTTTTACTATTCTGTTACTGTTCCTCTATTATTCTTTAGTGTTTGGTCAAAGGAGGAAAATGGCAAAGGACTATGCAACAGAATTTTACATGTAGCAATTGCACTTCTCTGTTCACCAGAAAAAACCCAAAGCAAATGAAAACATATTTCTTCTTTTCCCATAGTAAAAGAGTGAAAATTCTCAGAATTCACATTGATTCATCTCACACTTACGTGATGATTGTTTTCACAAGAGACAGAATCTTCCAAGGGCATGTCAGGGACCTCAGCCAATATGGGAAGACTAGATTTTGAAAGTCTTTATTTTGCCAAGATTTTGACTAGATTTTGGTTATATTCTTATCCTCTGGAAATTCTTACAGCCCAGGAGCTCAGCACTCAGGCAAAAAAGTACTCACTGACTCATTACTAGTTCATAAATTCCAAACATACATGTCACAATGTTGTCTTTTCTGGGCATGGCTTTTTTGTTATAAGCCTGAAGTGAATAATACACAATGCCATGTCACATTTCTTCAATCTAATCTGATGCAGAGCTAGAATTATTCTCCCTGTTCTTAATGCAAAGGAAGTATTCAGCTTGCTCTCATTTCCCACCAAAGAAGTGAGTGGACTGTGTGGGACTTGTACTTAGAAATTCACCCAGATGTTAATGAACACATTTAAATTCTTTAAACTTCCAAGGTTACCTCCAAGGTAAGAGGGTTTTCTCTCCATACAGTAAGGAATTAAATCCTTCCACTCACATGAAGTAGACACAGCATCCATCAAACCTGCAGACCTTCCAGGATGTGTATTTCTTTCAAATCTATTTTCATGCTCTGAAAAACCCCAAACAGCATTTTTACCTTTTATTTGGGATCAATTTCCCAAGATGATGATGTATTTTCACCACATTTTATTGTCTATTTGACACAATAAATATTTTTGATCCAAGAATGTGTTCTGAAATATGTTTACCTTTCAAAGTAAATACTACTAATAAAAGTTTCCTTAGATCTAGAATTATAAATTTCTAATTTTAATGGGTGCATTCATCTGTACCTTGCATGTTTCTGTCCCCGGAGAAATTTCATCCCATTATTTTAATCTTAGCTGGGAGGTATAAAAAGCAACAACTACCACAGATCCTAACCCTTCCAGAATGGTAGAAGTATAGGTATCAAATATCGCACCTGTAACAAGTATGAAAAAATGGCCAGAAATTTTGTATGACCTACAAATGAGCTTTCACAAGTAAAATGTACATGCAGGTTCATACAAATACTTTATTTAACCGATGGCAGCAAGAGGCAATAGTATTACTGACTTTCTTTTTCAACACCCTTTTTTAAAAGCCGTTTGACTTCTTTGTGAACAAGATTTGAGGTCTATTCTCCTTGCAACCTTGAACAAGATTTGAGGTCTATTCTCCTTGTTCAATAAACTGGGAATATGATAGAACTTACTTTCCCTGAATGTGTTTATTAAGAGTGCCCTTGACAAAGTCATAAATGATGCTGTAAGTAGTAGCTGTGCTTTTGCTTTCTAAACTCAGCTTGTGTTTCAGACTGAATCTCAAGGAAATCAGAGGCATGCAGCATTACAGCAAAACTGTTACCTTCCATGGGGTGTAGGACTTCTAGGGACATAATGACCTTACGGAGAGTCTTTGACCAAACATTAGACAGCAATGGAAGTGAAGCAATGTTTGTTCTGATCTGGAAAGTATCCATTGACAGGCTGCAGACAGTTCAGATAGTAACTCAGAAACTATCAACACAAATGAAAGGAAATCATAGAAGGAGGAAGAAGCTAATATTTCATCTTCAAAAAATGATAAACATTCCCACGTGAAAAAGACATTTATTCAGCTAATGAATAATTAGGATATTCAAAACAATGATGTTTTGTTAGGCAGTTAAGACCACTATCAGCAGTTGTGTTAAGCTGGCTTCCCATTTAGATTGTCATAAGGAGAGGTCCAATAAATTATTTTCTGCCAACCCATGTAACACATCTGTTGGAAATATGAGAGAGGACAAAACACATCACGGCAAGAATATTTACATTGTGAAGTCTAACTTTTTTAACTATTGGAACTTATTTAATTAGAACATGTAATGAACAAAAGAAGACACAATGAAATTGCCACTGAGAAAGTATGCAAATTGACATATTCTAAGTGCCAGTATTGATTTATTCCAAAAGTAAATGACACAGACATCCATTTTAAACTGAGTCATTTTAAAAAATACAGTATTTTTTACTTTTCCAAGATAAATATCTATTTATGGTTATTTATATTTGTATAGAAAAATATTTATATGTTTTGATTTATACAAAAATATGCTTGGATATGGAAGAAGAATTCAAAATGACATAATTGTGCATCATTTGTGGTAAAAGGCAATACCATATCTAACAATGTAAATGTAATTCTTCAGGGGCTTTAAGTGCCCAGGATTTAAACATAAGAACATCATACTACAGTGAAACCCAGCCGCTTGTGGACCTTCTGGTTTGTCCCACTTCAATCACAAATCAGGAATGGAAAGGTCTCCTAGAAACAGGGACGTATTCAACCATTTCCAAGAACCATGTACTGTCTTCAGCCAGTGGTGGTGAGAACTGTGGGGAGTGAAGAGGAAGGCCAAAGAAAATCTGCATCCACACTGGAATTTTAGAAAGTAAAACAAATTACAGTCAGCAGCAGAGAGGGCTAGAGGGAAAAGTGATACATTTGCCTGCAGCTCTGAAATGCGTCTGAAGATCTGGTAGCAGCAATGCCATCAAAAGCAGGGAGGCACATGTTGAGTTTTTTCACTGAGCAAGGGAAGGAAAATTCTGCTGAAGAATATACCTCAAAAAATATTCTTTTGTTTAATCTTTTTTTTCAGTCAGAAAAATGTTATAATTTTCCTGAACAGAGTATATGTATGGCAGGAAAAATATTCCATGTTAACAAGTCTGGATTCTTTTTCATCTCTAGAGCTCTTCAGAGTAAAACTAATAGATATTTAAACAGGAGTTTATTGTTTAAGTTTTTCATAGTCTTTGGATCAGTCTGAATGTGTCAGAAATATGAGCTACATTTCATTCAACTTGGTTACTTTTGGTAACCAGTATGTGCAACTTAAATGAGATTATCCCTTTATTTAGGGAAGTCTAGCAGTTAAGAGGTTAATCTGTTAAAACTGTTAATGTTGCCCAAAACCATAATGAGTTGTATAAATGAACAGTGCCCCATTTTATGAAGTCAAAATCATGACTAAGGTCATCTGAATATTCCACCCATTGGGTAATCTGCTTTTACCCCCCAGATCACTGATCTGCCATCCTGAGATGTCTTAGAGGTCTTCTTCTGGAGCAATGATTCATCAGAGCCAGTGAAGCTGCCTTGCCAGTGCTGAAACATCATTTCTGGATCTGGTCTCCTGAAGAAGACACACCCAGGAGCAGCAATCCACAAAGCTGTAGCACAGCCCTAGTCCAAGGAGGCAGCTAATGGCAGACATGGGAGAAGCTCCTATGTCTGTAGGTTAACAGTGATACAGGAAAATTCCCAGGTCCCGAAGGATTCATCTGTTTAAAACCATAATTATTACTTTCTGCCATGACATGACAATTTGTACACTGTAGCTTTGTGTCAGCCTGAAATTTGTGCATATTCCTGGAGAATGGTCTCTGCTGGAAGGTGGATAGTCCTTATCAGGCATTTTTCTGGCACTTAGCTCCTTCATATGTTTTCAGTTCAGTGTTTTGTGGTTCCTGGACACCAAATTTTCACTGATATAATTTCTTGTCATAACTCAAAGGAGTGAAGCCTCTGTGATTATGGTGTGTGTCTATCTTACTGTCCTCATTTTTCAAGCTTGAGCAGCTTTGACATTACAAAAAGGAATTTAAAAATAAAAAAGTTCATTCTTTCAAGTAATTTTCCCTATAAAAGAGAGTAAGCAGAGAAGTACCAACATAAACTATCTAAGGCCATCTTATAAATTCCTTTCTGTGGACATAAGAAAAACTAATGCAAGAGGGGCGTTTTGAATGCCCTAATTAGGGGAAAACCCTTAATCTGAACTTTCAATCGAACACGAGAGATAAATCTTAGAAAATGAAGCACTCCTGGCTCTGGTTCATGGAACTATTTGTTTAGCATAGCTGATGGTGATAAAACTCATAAAGTTTACTATGAAAAACTTCTTATTTTTCTCTTTGCCCAAGTGATGGACTATGCTCATCCTTGATTTACAAGAATAAATGGATCATGTGATTCACCCAATTTAATTTACCAAAATCTTTTGGGCTCACAAAAGTAGATTAAACTTTTTGACACAGAGAAGCATCAGTTGCAGTTTTAGGTTTCAAGGAAATACTTGGATTGGTTTAATATATTTTTAAATTTTCTATCATGAATTAAGGTTTTCAAAGTGTAATTCAAGCTGATGGGTTAACCCCTTGTGTCTCCTACAAGTCTGGATTGTCTCTATAGGTAACCAACTGCTTAATGATTTGTGAGAGCCCTGCAACGCAGAAGGAAATTACTTGGATTTTTCAAGCAGGATGATGCCCATGACAATCTTTTTGGAAGTGTTTTAAGACAAAAATTATTATAGAGTCTAAGAGATGTAAGCAATCCCTAAGAGTAATCGGATTATATCTTGTGTCCTAGGAAAATGCACTATGATGTGGACTATAACTACTGTTAGGACATATTAGTAAAACAGAAAAATGGAAGTGAAATTTTAAGCATCTTCATCCATTATTAAAAGTTTTTTCCTAGAAACTTTCTTATGTTCTAGGGTGGCATGAGTTCAAGGGAATGAATGCTAATAAAACTAATATATTAATATGTAATTTAAAGCTCAGCATTCTACTTCTTGCTCAATTCACCTTTTCCTTCTTGTCACAGTTTTTTTCATGCAAAGCAACAGTTCAATCACTTATTTTTCACTTTTTCAAATACAAGAAAAGGAAATATGTTCAGGTCTAGTAAATGCTTTCTAAATCAGTAAAGGAACAGAGTACAGGAAACCACACTGAAAACATAATAAAACTCTGAAATACCATGTGTGAATTTGGAAAGAAAAGTGTTTGGAAGATAAAATAGTTTGCAGAAATGGGCACTTTAAATTATTAAGAAAAAACAAAACTGGAATACATCAGTACATTACAAAACTATATTATGTCACATGTTTACGTCTACCTGTGCATTTTTAACAATCTATCTAAATACAACAATACCTATAACCCCATAATTAGTTCTATTTCAACAAAGCTACTGCCATACACAGACATCCAGTGAGTCTGTGTATGCTAGCGCTGATATCTACAAATCTGTGCCATTTGAAATAAATTGCACCTTAAATTTGAAGGCAATTTTAGGTAGTTTGGTGTGCTGTAGGATCCCATTTTTGATATTTAGCAGGCCTAAGATCTCTCTAACTTATGAAGTCTGCATGTCTACAAACTAGTATGGATGTGTTTGTGTTTATTACCTTTTCTCATGCATGCCTTGAAATGACTAAATTACAGGTATTTTACATGTGTTTTGTGGTACAAGACAGATACCGTCTGTTAGTATCATTTATCTTGAAATACCCTGTTTTACAGAATTACAGAAAAACACAGCAATTTGCTCTTTTTTATTTTCTTTTCTTTTTTCTTTTTTTAATTTCCAAGACTATGGCAAAATCTTCAAAGCCCAGAAGATGCCTTCTCGCTAAGAATTTAGCCATGTAATAAACAATTTTCATCAAAGCACTGGGTTTGTGGAAATAAGAGTACAATTGTAGAATCCAAATTTTGATAATGTTCTGTTCTTATTAGTTATTTTGTCTTTTGTATTTTGACCTAATTCAGCCAGCAAACACATCAGCCCTTATGTAAGATTAGATACACATACATACACATACTCCAGCCCAGATCAGATTAGCTGCAATCAAGGTAATTATGTTGAACAAAATTGTTCATCTGTGCTTTGCAGCTGCCATTTGGATCTAGTGTTTGATCCCAAGTGACTGAGTTGTACATACGTTCCTCCTTAATCCTGGTAAAAAATCCTAGGTTTTACTTGAATACAAGTAATACTCTTTAAAACTCAAGACCGAGACTACAAAAAATTTAGTTTTGCAGATAAATTAACTCTTATTTTCTTTTCATATTTTTCCTTGGTATATTCTGAAGTTCTTTAATGGATATTACCTGGAATTGAGCTTCTGAAAAACTGAAGCCTCCACCTCTGCCAGTTATCAGAAGCTACTTCCTTAGTCAATTTTCCTGTTCCTTCAGCAGTTAAAATTAGACCATGAACATACTCAGCATACTGAACACCACACAGTAGCCAAACAGGTTCCCTTCCTGTTTTTCTTCTACTCTGTAGCAATCTAGACATAAGAAGGCAGTATGAATTCTCATAAGCTCCAGTAACTGTGTTTAAATAAAAAAAATGTTATAAATACACAAAAGCCCTTCCCCCAGAAAACCAATAGCTCTAGAGAACTTTGGTTCAGAATTACTGGTAGAACTATCACCCAGTTTTGCAAATATTTAAAGAGTTCAGGTTTATGGTTACGGCTGTATGACAGTTCATAATCATAAATTTTGATTATGCCGACATCTGCGTTCTGAGTAGGCAGCTCCTACTCTTTATCATATTGAAACAAGGTTGCTATCAATCCAGAAGAGCAAAAGTCTGAAAGACAAGAAAGATAAATGCTAATTTTGCCTAGGATTTCAACTATTAATGGCTTCTTGTAGAATTATTATTATTATCAGTAACAGCAGTAGTAGTAGTAGTAGTAGTAGTAGTAGTAGTAGTAGTAGTAGTAGTAGTAGTAGTAGTAGTAGTAGTAGTAGTAGTTGTAGTAGTAGTAGTAGTAGTAGTAGTAGTAGTGATGCCTTAAGAGGCTACCTGGAACAGAGGCTAGACATTAAAGGAATAAAGTAGGTGTTTATTAAAAGGTCATGAAAGGATACACCTTGGGGAGTACGAGAGCCCAGCCATGGCTTTACCCAAGATGGACCCAAGATGGACACAATATGGGCCACCAGCACGAGTTTTCACACTTTTTGTAAGTTATAATCCATTTGAATATTGGGGCAATTGTCCAATTACAGCTTCAGGTTATGAAGTCCCATCCTTCCAGCTGGCTCTTTTTAATTCAACATTGTTTATACTTTTGGGGCCTGAAGCTGTAACTACATCCTTTGTTCTCAGGCTGGAAAAGTTTTGTCTAACTAAACTGTGAAGAGAACCTGCTAACACTTTATATGAAATTCAGAGTCACGCATTAAGGCAGTAAAGAATCTGGAAAGTATGAAAGCTGAAACTTAAGGCATCAGTAGTGGTATTCCTCCAGCTTGATTTCATAAATATTTTCTCTTTCATAGTCTGTAAAAGAAGTTTCCTATTTTTGTAAGATAAAAAGTTGCATATTGTTAGTGGATAAAGAATTTTTCTGTTATTTTTCTTTTATTTAAAAGATGAAGCCTTCAACTGCCCCTCATAAGCAAAAGAAGTATCTAAATAATATGGCCTTCTATTTATTTATGAGCTATTTTCCTTTATGAAAAGTAAAACAAAGGATGGGAAATGAAATTAGCATTTGGTATACAGAACATGTATTGACACTGAACTCAGTTATCATGTTTCTAGCTAAAAGAGATAAAACTGGATCAATGATTAGGTATTTTTTCCAAAAAATTTTTTGAGGTTAATAATTTGTTTTTGAGGATCACCAGTATTTTTACAAAGCCAAAAAAAAATCATATTGGTTTTTATGGTAGTTACTAAGAAGGACAAAAATATTACCTTCAAAATATCTGGACCAGAACTCCAGATTCTATGTAAGAATCCAATTTACCAAAATATTATCTTGCAAGTATCGTAAAGATCTGTGCAAAAGGAAGAGGAAACAAAAAATTAGGAAGCACTAAATGAGAAGCTGATTGTTAAGCCTATGTCCTTGTGTAAGGGAAAAGGGCTGTAAAGTTGTGGTAATCTCTAACAAGTATAGAGGGGATTTGCCTAGCTCTGCTTTCCTTTGAAAATACTATAGTTTCTGCTTTTCCTTTGAGGAAATGACCTATGTATAAATTCACAGAGCCATATGCCATATTTCAGAGTTTTCTGCATTAGATCTGCTTTATAAGTAATTATAACCACATCTAAGAACTCTCCATTGCAGAATTCTTGTTCTGTTGTCCCAGTACTGGAATTTCTTGCCTACAACTCTACAAAAAGTGATAGGTGTGTAGATAGATCTATATGTGTGTGTGTGTATATATTTGTATGTGTGTGTGCGTGTATATATATATATGCATCTCTCCACAAATACACACATGTAGGTTTGTACGTGTCTATATGTGTGTGTAGTGTGTATACATATATATGTGTAAGTAGCAATAGTTTTTTGAGGTGACTACCCAACTACCACGTTGCATATATGTAATTTTATCTCTTTTCTAGAAGTGGTTTGGTGTGAAAAGAAAGCTGGACTGCAGTTCTGCACTATTAATCCATTCACAGTAGAATTGTTTATACAGCATTTTCCTGTACTTCGGCTCTCTCTTCTTGTTTTAAATGAAGTTATTCAGATTCAGCTGCACAATTTCTGCATTTTTACTAGGGTTTTTTTGTGCTTTTTCTTTCTACTCGTTAGACAGTAGGCATTGATCTCATTGATGGCAGTAGGTTATTCTTGGTTGCCCTGTAAAGATTGTTGCTCATGTGTTGAAAATGGGCTTTTAAGCTTAGTACTAGACTTACTCTTCTCAGTACTCTACTCAATACTGATGGCACCACATTTGATGTGATCTTACAGAAATAAACACATTCTTGGGCTTGGATATTAAGAAGCACAGTGTTCTACATAGATTGCTTCCTAAGATTTTTGGGAAGCCTTTGGAGCAGACATGCCAGGAGTAGAACAGTCTCCCATTTAAAGACAGTACAAGTTGGTCCACAATATACAGAATAACTGAGACCTGTGTGGAAGTGGAATGATTATTTTGCAACCTTGGGTAAGTGTCAATATTTTCCATCTGTAT
The DNA here is from genome assembly GCA_013401135.1 of Cettia cetti. NCBI lineage: Eukaryota > Metazoa > Chordata > Aves > Passeriformes > Sylviidae > Cettia > Cettia cetti. The sequence continues at coordinate 115,533 of VZUI01044833.1, forward strand.
TCCTATCTGTCATATTTAAATTTTTATTAGAACTAGCCAGGAAATGTAACATGGTTCCTAAGAAAATTTTGGATCACTCCATTTAGGAAGTATAAAATAAATTCAGAATTTCTCTAATTGTGTACAAAATTCTTCTGTGGCTTTTTCTACATGATGGAATGAACAGGATCCTGAACAAGTGCTAATTTTCTATCACGAAATATTTAAGTTGTTGTACAATCAAGGTGCTATCTCATGAATTTAAATATACAATTTAGTGCCATGAAACAATGAACAGATTAATGTATTCAAATGTTTCAGCAGTTCTAGAAGTTGCTTACTATCAAAATAGACAAAGGGAGGATCTGTAATGAAATTAAATGAATCTTACAAAAGTCTTAGAATGAAATGCGAATACTAAAAAGGGTGTACGGTTGTAGGTATATGAAGCTTCATTAGAGGATAAAAGAATCTGGGCCTAATCCCATCATCCCAGAGAATTAAGTATGTGGTGGCAGGAAATTCAAAACCTGTTTCAGATGGGAAATATTTAGAAAATAAATACAAAGACCCATCTTTGCAAGTACAAATTATATGCATTTTACCAAGTTTCCTTCAGGATTTGATAACTCTTACTGTAGCTGTCCCTGTAAATATGACAATAAATTTTTAAATCTCCAGAGAACTGGCAAATACAGGCAGATGCACTTAACTGCTGGTGAGCAACAAAAGTCAGCCTGCAGGAAACTGTGGCACTAATGTAGTTCTTGATTAATCTCTAATTACACTTTTGTCATCTTAGCAGGGAGACAAAACTATAGCAGTTCCTAAATAGGCAGGCAGCATTTTGGCACCTAGCAACCAGCAGTTCTTTCATATTAGCTGCAGTGGACTCTGTGCTGTTACATGGAAGGTTGTTATGGATCACTGCTCTATTATTTATAGAGCAGCATTTACAGAGGCCTTCACAACAGTATATAAATTAACAGCTTAACAGGCCATTGCTAACTAAAAACATGGCATGAGCTGAAGCATCAAGTATGAAATTAAAATGTGACTTGGAGATAATAATGTTTGTAACACACATAGAAAGGAATGTCGATTTATTTTCCTGTTAACCATTTCACAGGCAGATTACAGTACCGTCTTTAAGAATTTTTGTGTGGATGTGTGTGTGCCTGTCTCACTTATTTCTTGTGTGAACATAACAAGTATGTATGTGAATATATATACATACATGTTTATGCCCAGTAAATATTCTACTATCTTTTCTCGCATTGGTCTTTTTAAAGATTAGTGTAAAAGCTTGCCTATTTTTTCACAGTAGGCTAATATACCACAGAGGTAGATCAACAAGGAGAACAGTGCTAAAAGGGATCTATCTGCTAATTGGGCTGCAGGCTGCAATAACACTACAAGTGTCTTCATGAAAGGACCTTGTAACTATCAATCAGGCAAATAACACTAACATTCTTCCACCTTCTGTTCTTTGGTAACTTGTCTTGAGAGGAACAACTCCAACGAGGAACCTCACACCTCTATTTAGTGTCTTTCAGAGTGAATAAGAATCAAATACAGCAAATGACTGCTAGCTAGCTGCAGTTGATTCCTTATTTAATCAGCTAAAGAAAGATATACATTAATGTTTATATACTAGAGATTTTGGAGTAAGGGAATAAGATAGTTAACCGTAGAAACACATAAGCAGAGGGATTCTAAGAACATACAGCTTTCATTTGCCATCCTGCCTTAATTAAATCAATGCCTGGTAATGAAAGACAGTTCTGATCTAAATCATGGTGTTTTCTGATGCTTCTGCTGGACTGGATTGCATTTTGCTTTACCCTTCTCAAACGTACCATCAGACAAAGACCCTGCAGAGTAGGACAGAGTCTGCTACCTGGGCAGACAGCAGATGATGGAAGGGAAGGAACCCAGCTGCATTCACTCCCTGTGTTCACGCAGCTAGCTGGTGACAAAGTCAGAAAGGGAAGGCTGGATTGGGCACTTCCATCCACAGAAATCAATAGTAAAATTGCTTAAATCTTCAATAGAGGAGGAAATTGTCTTCAGTTTTGTAACAATGAACCCATTTCTAGATGTGCTTTACCAAGTCACCTTCCTTGACTGTGCTTAGTTACTGGATATTTTTTTTTGAAGGCTTTAGAAGATAAATGTGATATACCTCCTTTTATTTAGGTAATGGTTGTTTTATTTTCAGTTGGTAGCTCAGAAGGTTATTTCCCTCTCAAGTTTATACATTATATACTCTTTTGATGAGATTATCCAGCAATGTGTTTTGTGATTACAATCCAAAGGTCCACTGAAGAATCACACAATGTTATCATGGTATAAATAAAAGTTAATTTCTTAAAATTGGACCTCAAAACTATTCAGAATGCCTCAAATTCGTTACCACAGAGTTTCCCCACCTGGCTGGTCTTTCTATAACCATCATCACAGAACTGGAAATCATGGGCTCCAGTCCAAGCAGGTAACTCTATGCACCTAATAAAATGTTTTCTGCTTTAAACCATAACAAACAAACAATTAAAAGCAGACAAAATAACTCAAAACAGAGCAAATAATTTGCTTTTGCCTGATCAACTTTGTGAAGGGTGGTGCTGGCTACTGTTGGCTCCTCCACCAGATCCTCTCAAACCTGCAGCTTTGTGCCCTGTGTGAGATGACAGAGCTTTGTGTGGCTCTGTCGCAATATTCTATGTCACAATATCAATATTCTATTACATTGAATACAAGTCACAGTATATGCATAGTATATGTTTGGGCTATTTAAAAACAGAAGAGAAACTTAGAAACCCATGTAGGTGTCTTCTGAGAGACATTTTCATTACTTTCTCCTAGATTTTTAATGGAAGTGTGAAACAGTTCTTTATTGTGGGGTGTTTTTTGTTGTTTTGCACTTTTGTTTGTTTTTGGTACACAAATGCCTGCTGAGTTAGACAAAGCAGGAACATAAGGCTAATGAAAATTTCTTACAAAATCTCCTAGCTACTGAAAAAGAGCAGTAATCATCAAGCTATTGCCATCATATTGGTATAAGATGACTTAATTAGCTAGTTGATTTCTATGATGATGCTCAAAGAGATGGGGTCTGAGATTCATTTGAGACAGGAATTATGAATTGATATGGCACCAAGAGGCTGATCAATTGTTCCCAATGCACTGTTACTGTATTGGCTACCAACGTTTCAACAGGAAAGACAAAGCTCTTTGCTACGTGTGGGTCTGGCAGCTGGATCTCTGTGGCATCACGTTTGCAAGTTAAGCCAAGCCCCATGTGAGAGAGATCAGATAAGACACAAATTTCCCCCAACTTTTGTCTCACTGTGGGGCTTGGTTTATGTTGCTATTAGCTATAGCTTTGGCAAGGAAATTGCTTTTATCAGTAGATAATAATCCCATGGATTGTGAATTTTGACTTCATTTTTTTACGCTTCAAGCCACAAAACTGAGCACCTACACTAAGGAAAGTTCCTGCGCAAATATGCCTCGCAATTCAAAGAAATAAAATACACAACCAGAACAAGAAAAGCAAAAGAAAAATATTGAATGCTGTGAACTCACAGTAATTTTTCTTACTACATGATTTTGCAGCTGCAGATAATTAAGGTTCTTAATACATTTTAAGAGTTCATTTCCATATCTTAATACGTTTGATTTTTTAAATACTATTGTCACCCAGAATGATCTACAACTTCACACACTCATTTAAGAAAAAGAACAAAAGAAAAGCCTCAGTGAAGTTCTCAGCTTTAATCCATACATATTTCTAATAGCATATCTTCAATCTAAACTACATGTTAATTTATCCATAAATTGAGTAAGCAAGTTAATTTCTTTTATGCTGTTGGAGTGTAAGACATATTCAGTGGCTTTTTCGCAAAAGAGATTTTTTTTGCACTCAGCATAGAAAAAACTAGAAAAATATTTGTACTTAAAGAATTACCTCCAAAGAAAGATGGTAAAGACATCACAAATGAAATTAAAAAGATATATTGTCAATTACCTCTGATGATACAATTCCAAGCAATTTTTTTAGCAATGACACCTGTATTTTAATTAATCATTTTTGAGGGATATTTTTCAATGAAATGTCTCTCTCTTGTGAGTAATTTAGAATAAATAAATCCGAGCTTGTATCAATACGAAACATAAAATCCTTTTATTTGCCTCCTCGATTTATTAGACATGGATATTTAAGGATTAGAAAGAACTTCTGACACTAAGGTTTAGGGTCATTAAACAGGTCACTGGAGCCTTCAACAGTAAATCTGTGCAAGACAGCTTCAGCTGATGACTTCAATCAGGAAATCTGTTTACCAATCATTATAAATTTAATTTCATACAATGTATAGACTCAGAAAATCTATATCATATCTAAAGTAATCTTCAGACTCTGCTCTATTTTTGTTAGCATTCAATGAATAGCTCATAACAGTATCTTTCCCAGCATTTTAAATTCTAGAAATGTAGTCCATCCTTTTATTTAAAAAAAACACAAAAAAGACAACATGAAAAATCTATGTGAATTCAGTTTAAATTCTGAAAACATCATCCCTATGAATCTGTGAAATTACATAATTGAAAAGTGTAATTTTTTTGAAATAGAAGCTAATTCTTTATCTCCAGAAAAATCACAAATAGTGTTTCTGGGGTGTTTAACCATACTAATGATATGAAATTAGGAATATATGAAATATATGTCATAATGAAAAATAATTGGGCTGATATTTCCTATTTTTTATTATTTTTTTTAATTTCTGGTTTGTAATTATTAGGTGAAGCTATCCTGATGTCTCAATATTTTGAACAAAAAAAATATACTTAGCATTAGATATTCAAACTTGAAAATTACAGGTGATTAAATGTATTTGTGTGTGCATGTGCGCATTCACAATGTGATGTAATTAGTTTTGTATTTCCATTTTCTTAAACTAGTTTCTCCTTTCTGTATGTATCCCTCTAAAACTTGTACTTTCTACTTCTACAGCATTTATATTAGAAAATACTCTAGATATAAATTTTCACCATAACAAAAATATTTTGAGTTTGTTTCTCTGAATATATGTGAGTATATATATGAATTGTATGCACACTTAGAAATGCATTCATCCTATGTGCTTTGTGTTATTAACAGAATTAGTTCTACTTGCAATTTCCCCTCAAAAGAAAAAAAATAAATTACCTCCAGAAGTGAGACTGGAAAAAAGTGGAGGATTTTGACTTTTTATTTTGCAAGCTTGATGCAGCACAATATCTGACCAAAGTAACAAGTTTCAACCTATAATTTATATTATTTTAGAGCCCTGTGCAAAGGATTTTACATGGAAACAGCGGAATTGTGTTAAAGGGAGTAAGCTGTTTGAAAGTATTTGCAAAGTATCATGCCGTTGGTAAGCACACGTGGAAAGACAAGCATGTATTGAAATATTTTCACTAAAGGTGGAGCCGAGTAACTTTTAAGCCATTTTTTCTTTGAAATCCTATGTGTATTTAGGCACATTAATTCTTTAATAAAAAGTTGTAAAATACATTGTGAAGTTGTGCATTTTTAAAGTAAGAGTGCTGGAGACCCTAATATTGATAATGATATTTTATCAAGTAGCTAGTTAACAAATATTAACCATAAATCAGGAACTCTGACTATGCAAATGTATCATGCAAAAAGGAATTTTCCTGCAAAGTGAATCCATAAACTAAATGAAAATGTTACCTAGGACTGTCAGTAGATGTATTTTTTTGTTTGTGTTTTTCTTTTGGCAACATAAGTAAAATGGAAACTATTCCATTATATCTGCATTCATTTATATAACAAAACAGATTTTACTTTCCATTCATAGAGAGCACATACAATTTCCTATGCTGGTAAATTTTCTCTGTTAAAATTCAATTTTACCTACTTGCCACTTGAACACTTAATAAGCAGAATAGTTAAGCTATGTACAATGACAGAGGAAATGTGCACATGCTGTAAAAAAACCCAAACAAATAGGTAAAACAATTCTTAGAATGGAGAATTTATGTCTGTCCTCACCTACACATGGTTTATTCTAATTCACTATTGGTTTTAAGAAGGATGGAAATTCTCAGTCATGAAGTGTAACAGCTATCGCACTTACTGAAAGCAAGGAGTCCTCCCCATGCTTTTAGGACTGTTTTAGGCTCATTCTTGTTTTTGGATGCACTGGAAATGGCTAGTAGTGGACAATTGTCAGGTTTTTCACCACTGAGTCTGGTTCCTTTATGATAAACAAAGGCTTCAATATTTTAATAAGAATTTTTTTTGTTGCTTTAGTGACACTGAAAATTCCGTAAGAGCTGGAGCCCAATGTCAACATGCTCCTCCATAAACATACATAAATCTGCCTGGAAGAAAAGCAGACAAAAGCTGCTTTTTTTTTTTGTTGCTGAAGCTTTTTTTTTCTTTTTTTTTTTCTTTTTTTTTTTTTTTTTGTGAAAGGTTGCTTTAGGAATAGCATTTCTGTGAATACATGCTTATGCATCAGTATCATACATTGGTTAAAAAAAAAAGAAAAAATACAGAAGTAAATAAAAAGTTTTTACATATCAAAATTTAAAAACTACTTTTTACGGAACTGTTTAGTTCAAAAATTCTATAATTTTATCTATTAAAAAAGTTTAAATTTACTTCAGTGAAGTGGAACATTTATTTTCAGTCAAAAGGGAGCTATGTTTCTGGCAAGATCTTAGAGGACACCAATTTTATGCATGGTTGTTTCCTCTGACTTCAGTGGATCTACAGATCCAGAAGGCTAGGTTTTTGTCTGCTCACAGTCTAATTGATCATATGTAGAAAGACTACAGAGAGAGTTGCCCATGGTTTAGTTTGTGTAGATATGGTTTCTTGTTTCTTCTTTTCACATGCATTAAATATCTTCCAAAGGATTTATTTCACATCTGCTCCTGTTAGCCTGCAGTCACTGGTTTTCTTACTGCTGCAGATGAAACCTCAGAAGCACAGTTCTGAAAGGCAGTGCTGTTTTTGCAGAAATAAAAGGAAACAGATGACAACAAAACTATCACACACAAAAAAGATGTCTCTCCTTTATCATTCTAATCAAACCTGATTTTCATTTTTGAAAGTGTAACTCTAACACTACACCTGGGAATACCTGGTCATTACAGCTGAACCTGGCACAACAGCATGTACGTGGCTGGGCTTGTCTGAACTCCATGGGATAGAGTTCTAACTGGTAAAAATAAGGATATCTGCATGTGGATGCAGTGGAGCTCTGCTGATTTACACCAGGTCAGGGACTAGTTCTGTGCATTGATTTACTGCAACCAATTTGAACCCATTAGACTTACGCCAGTATAAACCTGAGGAAACCCAGTGGTGAATCAAGCCCAAAAAGAAAGAAATCTTTAGATAACTACTTAACAGCTGTGGAAATATTGGCTAGTTCTCTTAGGACTTCATTACCACATCTGATGAGAATGCTGATTTATGGACACCAGTAAACAAATCTCAGTAGAAAGGGTGTCTCAGAAAAAAACAGGGAAACATATGCAGTACAAGAACAGACCATCTCAAGGATTGTATTTTCTTGCACTGTCTCAGCCACACAAAGATTTAATGGAAGATATTTCTAAGTAACACTTGGGATTTAAAGGCAGATGAAAGAAGCAACACAAAGCCCCTGTGGCCTGTTGATATAAAGGACCAGGGGCAAGTGGGATCCTAGCACTTGGTTCATTCAATGACTCATCATGTAACACTGGGCTCATCATTTGACCCCTTCTTGCCTCACTGAACTCAAGTAGAGATTAGGGTGAAAAATGTAGGTTCCTATTGGAAAACAGATGATTTACAAGAGAGCTTCCCTGTTTAAATACATTACAAAGAAGCGGTAAATCCATAAATTTTACATGTACAATCATAAACAATAGAATGAATGTCTGCAACAACCTTAATTTCTCCTTCGTTCTTCAGGTTCCTTTTTGTCTTACTGCATTATTCTCACCATAAAACCATGCACATTTATAACAGATCAGCAAATGAAAGTAATGTTGTTACTCTCTGAATTTGTGGTCTGGTAAGAGATGCAAGAGTAAAACCAGATTCCCACTTCTCCCATAAATCAGTGAAGGCAATGACGCCAGTTATATCTACTCCAATATCAAAAATAAGTTTTACAAAAATTGTTTTGGACAGCTGTCTGGACCAAGCAATTTCAGCTGCTGATGGTGTATGCACATCTCTGTGCTGGAGATATAGAGTGAAACATGTTCCCAATCTGTTTTTCAGATGTTAGTACATTTTGTCCTTTATCACATGAATATGTGGCCCACAAACTGTGTCATAATGAAGGTCATTTTATTCAGTAATGAATTATGTCCTCCTCACCTTCACTTTTTTGCAATGGAAAAAATCCATCAAAATCAAACACTAGGAAAATAATCAAGTTCTCAACAGATTTTGTTATCTTAATTTTACATTTTAATGATATGACAGATCTCATCACTGCTGTTTTATTCACCAAAATGATCACAAAAGTTTTGACTATGAACAACAAAAATTTACAAGTGTTCCGCCAGTGTATCAGGCAAAAGATCTAAACATATTTTGACAGACTGGCTGCATTCAGGGCTAATGGTATAAGAAATGTAAAATGATGGTAAGGTTATGAAATACAGTGAAAAAACCCACATCCCATAAGAATTTGGATTCTTTCAAAGTTCGAATGTCAGCCAATTAAATCCTCTGTTTAAATGCTGAGACAAAAAGCCGCAAAGATCTCAATGCTATCTCATCAGAAGAAGGGGGTTTTTACTCCCCTGCTGGCAGCTTGTAGATGCAAAAGGTCTTGATATAGAGAAGGGTGCAAGTATAGCAGCAGCTAAGGAGTCTCAATCAGATAAAGTGACATCTGTGACAGATAGCTCTCTTACACAGGAGTCACACAAGCCTTTCTTGCCTTTCTCACGGGAATGATCCACCACAATTACAGTATCTCTAAGGCAGCTACTAACATGAAGTTTTAAACTCATTCACAGTTTGAAACAAGATCACATTTACAGTGAAAAGCCAAAGTCTTAAGTAGCATGGAAACTCAGTTCAGTTTTCCTTATCACTTCTCTTCTATAGATTTAATCAGGTGTTTTATTTATTAGGGGTTCAAAAAATAGTCTCAATGAATAGCCATTCATTTCTCTTGTACTCATCCATTTTGTACTCTCGATGCTACATAAACATGTCTTCAAATAGAAGTTTAAAAAAGATTTTTTAAAGTTAAAATAAGTTGCACTTTCATGTTATGAATTACACTTTGCACAAATATTGAAATGAAAAATATTTCAAATTAGGCTTTGTATGCATTAAAATGCATATATACTACAAAAAGAAGGCATCAATATAATTTTATAGCATGTTTTCCACATAGAATTCAATCATTAGATATTCCTTTCAGATCTGAACAGAAAAAAAAATAAAAAGGAAAATTGAAATAATTAAAAAGTAATTTCAGAAAAAATTAACTTTGGGGTATCAGGAAAAATAAAGTAAAGATACCTGGAAATTTAATTGAAAGGTACAGAAGAGGACACATTTTCTAGAGAGGGCTCAGGGATTTTTTATTAAACAGGCCAAACTGGAAGAGAAAGAAAAATTTGCATATTGGACCAAGGAATAGGATATTTACATAATGATAGGACAATAAGCAATCTAGAGTATCAAAGGAAAAGAATATTATTATTTCTATCTGTAAAACCTGTTAAAGAAGAAAGTGATATACTGTGTAAAAGGCATCCAGGAAAGGATTCTGTATACCAATTGAATACCACAGAGAAATTTAGATCATGTTCTTAAAAGAAAATATCTGTTGTCACATTACAGATATGACCAAATAGAGAGGAGGAAGAGATAATAATTTTGAACATGAGCTTCCTCTTGACTTAATTTTAAATAATCTGTGCTTGGATTCTTAATCTCTTTGTCTTCTGATATATTCTGGATTTGGTTTTTTTCTAATTGAAGGAATTTTTTTTCTTGATTGCAAAAAATCAGCTGTACTCCAAATGTGGCCCCATATGTCTCAGAAGTGACTTAACTTTCAGACATTGTGCATATATATTTGTTCTTAATAGGATTACTTTCTGTGATTTTTAATATCAGTGAAAAAAACCCTGCACTTTCTTTTAATTTAGAGTTGCTACTGACCTGCAAAGAGTCTCAAAAAGTGAATGTTGTGATATAAAAAAGTATCATGAATATTACCAATACTATAACAGATTATGGAAAGTATTTATACTTTTTTGAAATCAGATTGGCACAAAATATTAATTGCAAGGGAAAAAATGTCCAGTATAGCAGAGACATACATTTATTAGCAAAATTAAGATTTTGTTTTATTCCCTAGTGCTCTTACAAATGCACAAGACACAGTCTCAATACATTCAGGAGCTGCTTCAAAACAATTATTGATATTCTGACCCACAGCTCTCTTGGAGGATATTGAGTATCAGCTGCCTCAAAGGTTGGCGCCAACCTTCCTCTCCTATGCACCACAAACCAGAATTAATTGCAAATCAATCGAACAAACTACAACTGATCAGTAAACCAATTAGTAATTTTAGCTGTTCATCCTGTCTTCATTTACTAAAGGGAAAGATGTGGGATGAAGGAAAGTGATTTCTAGTTAACATTTACGATTTTTTTTTCACTCTGGTAACAAGAATGCCCTTGTAAAAACATTTCAAGCAGGGACATATCCAAGCTAGGCAATTCCAGCATTTTCATTATGTTCTTCTTACGGTTCTTGGGTTCTTTTTCCTTCTTATGGTTCTTTTATTTTTTCCCCTGAGGCTTTCTTCTGATGACACTGGAGCAAATTTTTGCATTTTAATTTTCCTTGTGTCTTACCCATGAGTTTACCACTGTATCTGAATCTATTCAGAACACTCAGCGTGCAAATACCTCCTCCCATTTATTTTGACTCTTACTGGATTACTATATTGCTGATTGCTGCTTCTAAAATTGGAGGAATCCATAGCCACCTCTGAAAAACCCATAACTATACTCTCAAAGAGTACCTTTTATTTTAATTTGATTGAGATTTGATTTTTTTTTCTTAACCTTGCAAGCAATTCAAGAATTAAATTATTTCTTTCTAACCATCTACATATCACTTGAGTAAAGTACTTTGCAGTTTAAACAAGGTAACAATGCGTGTCACATTGATACTGACTTGGTCTTTCTCATACCAAAGTAAGTGATTCCATGGAAAATCTATTCAGTTGAATGTATTATACGTGGTCATCAAAACACAGAAGATTATATTTTATGCAAAAATGTATCTTATGAGGAAAAAGGGTTATGTGAAAAAAAAAAGTACTCTAACTGAAGAAGTCAAAAAAAAAAAAAAAAAACCCAACCTAATACATCAGGTACATTTCAAGGTCTCAAAAGTTCCTGGAACATCAAGATACATATGGAAAAGAAGTTTTAGGTCTCTTGCTTTACAGCAAATAGGTATCCAAGGAATTGAATGTCTAGAATTGCCTGTTACTGATAGATTACTCAGTAGGCCTTTTTAGAATTACTTTTAAAAATTGTAATTCCTTTTTTCTTATATTGTTTAGCTATTAAATTCTGACTCTTCTTGATAAAACAAAGAGGCTTTACCTGGAAATAAAACAAGATTTAACATATGTTCTGGTCTCATACCACTCTATATAACCTCTAATAGAAAAGATACACATATTTTTCCAGGGAAACAGTATCTTTTGTGTGAGACCGTCTAATACTGAAAAGGTTGAAAACTGAACTCCAAAAGCCTGATTGATTGTGACAGCAACACCTTTCACCAGCTGATTGAAATTAACAGTTTCTTTCAGTTGTCCTAATTAAGACCAATGGGAGTTCTGGAATTCACCAAAGGTGTTTCAAGTTGCTCTCTTGTTTAGGTGTTGGTGGTATCAACTTATACTTTATTCAACAAACAGTTTAGTCTAACTTGAGAACAACTCCTTTCTTAAGGTGCTCTTTCAAGGGCTTGGATTGATACCTTCTATGAGTGCATCTTACTAGAGAGCACTGCAGTTAGTGATGAAAAGGATATCATTTCTGGTGAAAGATTAACACATGGTGGGAGCAACTCTGACACTGTGAATATAAAACTGTTACTGAACAAGCAGTCACTAAGGACTCACAGAAAACTCTGCTAGCCTTTTATAGTGACTACAGCTTCTCTGCCATGAAAAGGCCAGAGCTGGGACATGCACAGTGTGGGCACACCACCCTTTTCAGTGCTGAGTCCTGCAGGAACCTTTCATTGTTTATAATCTGGATGCCTGGGGTTAGAGAAAAGAAAAGGTTGCATTAGAAAGGAGCACACAGCAGGTGTGAGGAGCATCCTGCCTGCAGTTGCAGAACTCTCACACCACGGACATGTCTGCATCTCCATATCCTTCGGGGACTGGCACTGCTTTACTTTTTTTCTTATCAGTGCCCTATAAGTCATGATGACACATATTGCAAAGGGCTGCCTTTAAAATGGCACCAGATGAGGAGATCCCAATCTTTTCCTCCATAATATGAATGATCTAGCATGCACCCAAGGATGGCAGGCACAGGCCTAGCTCCTAGAGCATTCTGGACTGTGTTCAAACTCCTATCTGTAAAATGCTGTGCTGACCAGTCTGGTGGTAACCCACCATGCTCTTACAACTGCACACCCCAAACCATGTTTGCTGACCATCAGTACAAACCTGGAAAGGGACTGAGGAAACCATGACTGAGAACCACAGTGAATCCTGCAGCTCTGGTCTACAGACTCTCCAGGGTAGCAAATGACTGCATTTTGGTGTGATTAAACGCTGCTTCACTAAATACTCACAGTGAGCTCTGGAAAATGAGAAAGTACGTCCAATTTCCAGTTCTGAGACTTGCCCAAGGTTATTACTCATGATGCATCTACTGCATAACTGTAATTTTACAGCTATTATATATGATAGTTCTACCATGCTCAAAGTTTAATCCGGTTATTAGATATACGCCTATAAATTTCAGAGTTTCTTCTTAAATGGATTTCAAGCACATTAGGAAGTCGTAAATTAAGTGCTACTATATTTGAGAGAAAACTTTAGTATTGAATTTTTCTTGTAAAGTATTCAAAATCTCCTAATTTTGTCTTCATTGCTATGAAATAAATGGTTGTAGAATCATAAGTCATTTCAGATAGTCGTTTATATGGTGTCATTCAGAGAATGATGTATTATTTGACTTTCATTGAAGAACTGAAAAAAACCCTTGAAATAAAAGTTGTATAGTGGGTTGATTGGGTTTTTGTTTCACTTGGGAGATTAATGGGCCATTTAACTGAAAGACGCATGTGTTGTATTTCATCTTTTTTAATGCAATTATTACAGAGGAGGTGGAGGGTTTAGACATTTACAAAGATAAAGTTGTCCAGCCCTTCAAATGTAATTGCAGTAACAACAAATTTGGTTCAATTTTCTGACGTTCTTGCGCAACTTAACTGGTGAATATTTTTAATGTATTTGCTGGTATTCTTCTTGTTAAGATTTGCTTATGTAGTACATATACATACACTCTTGATGCGCTTAGTCTCTCTATTAATATTTCTCACAGTCCTTACTCTTGCATGCACTGTGCAGAGGAGAGGTACATCATGATGGTTACTCAGTCTGACTCCCACAGTCTGCGTTCTCTTCCCAGGGGAATTTCCTGCTCTAGGACCCCTGTGTGACTTTGAGTAAACACATCTGTATCCATGTCTTCTCTAGGGTCTTTGGCTCTTCTTGGTGTCGTCTTCAACTTTTGCTTCTGGTTAATCCTTGACCCTGTCCTCACTTCTGCAGATCTCTGTGAAAACCATCATGGCTCTACCTGAGAATGATGCAATGTGCTTTTCTCATTCTGAATTTCTGAAAACTGTAACCCTGGGGCTTGCTGTTTGTGAAATGTGTGTTTGAGCTCTGCTTTGCTCCCTGGCCCTGAGCGAAGCCATGGGTGTACCACCTGGTGCCAGCCCAGGTACCCACCTGCTCTCAGGTCAAGCACACCAGTGGGCAGCAGGAGGGGACACTGTTGTCATTGGACATGAGAGACTCTAAATATTTCAGAAGACAAATAGCAAAAGAAGGCTTTATTGTCTAATTCTTAGTACCTTTTATAAGGTGTTCTGATACAGACTTAACATGGTTGGTGAATAGGAACGACACCTCTCTAGTCCCATTGGTGGAACTAGAGAAACACCAACACATAGCTTTACAGATTTGTTTTGAGAAAAGAACAGTTATTTCAGAGATTTATTACAGAGATTGCACTGAGAGAAAGGTTCCCCTGAGAAATATTCCCTTGGGAAGAAATCTGCAGCCAGCAGGAGGCTAAAATCTTTCTCAGGCTCAGAAATCAGGCCCACAGGACACCAGGGTGTTTGGGTGGACACATGGAGAGCAGACACACTGCACCCACCTGCTCTCAGGTCAGGCACACCAGTGGGCAGGAGGACGGGACACCAGGGTGTTTGGGTGGACACACAGAGAGCAGACACACTACATAGCTCCACTTCTTGTTTCCAGGTCTTTACAAAAGGATCCTGGAAGTGAGGAAGAATAGTTGTTCATGTAAACACTGGGGTGTCAGTGACTGTCTTCTGGCCCAGAATCTAAGGTCTGTCCCTGCTTCCTTGCACTGTAAAATAAGTGGTCTTGCCCATAAAGGTTGTTAGGAACATCTGAATTATCATCCAGAGCTTGCCCAGGCATGAGCGGCACTTGGGTCAGGCTAGAACTCTGCCAGAAGGCTTACAAGCAGTTATATGGGAGTGGGCTGAGCTCAAGTCCAAATCCTATTCAGTTTCCTGAAGCAGACAGACAGCCAGGTACCACAGCAAGGGACTAGGACATGTGATTTACCAGCATAGCAGCAGAGGAACAGGGAAGTCCTACAGGCCTTCCCTAGAAAGAAGGGAAGGAGAAAGGGGAAGGACAACCAGGTATGCTCACACATGGACTTGGCACCATGGCACTACTGACAAAGATTATAAAATGTATACTGATCCTGATTTGTGACAAATCCTCATAATTTATGTCTGCTTACAATATCAAAAATTATGTGACTAGTATGCTTTGCATTTGGTACCAGCTGTTACGGCTGCATCATGATTGACTTTCACAGCAGCCACTCAGAACTGGCTTGTCCTCTGAGTCTATCTCCATAAATATTAGAGATTTTCTTTTTATTACCTGATTTTTTCCTAATCCCAAAAATGTATATTTCATTTCCCATGTTTTCACCCATATAAATATTCTGGGTGTGGCCCTTCCCAACTGAGAACCCTTTAGAAGCAGCTCTGTTCCCTGAAGAGGTCAATTCCTTCTCCAGCTACACCTATGTTGATAAAAGAGGGACTCATATGATCTAGCTGGAATTATTTTCCCAAAGAGAGAGGACAAGTGGCTCAGATCACAGAGGAATTACTCTCCCCATAGGAAGGTATAATATATATACATATGTTACCTTTATTCAAAACTGCTGTTAAAAAAACAAGCTGGATTAACATGGAGTCAGCTTCTTCCAGCAACAGGGCAAAGAAATTCTAAAGAGACCAAATAGTTCACAGCAATTTCACAAATACTGAAAATTTCCAGACTTACTGGTCCTGTCAGATTTAATTTAACTGATGACATAAACACTAGGCAGGGTTACACAGAATTATTTTATGTTTTTTTATGAACCTCATTTTTTTTTCTCTATTATACTCTTTAGCACTTACAATTGCCTTGTGAACTGAAGTGAAATGCATCATTAATCCCTGAAAAGCACCATGTGTTTAATTATTTAGACATGTAGGGAGATTAGGCGTCTTAAGACAGAAGTTATTTTTAAGCAACATAGTCTTAATTTGCTTCTATTTTCTCCTACTATTTCTTTTTATTGTCAGGTTTGGGAGATTTTTACAGTCATATTTTTATACTATTCTGTATTATTATCAAATTCACAGTGGGCCTTAAAAAGTCCTTCTAATGGAATGTATTCTTCAAGGCACTGAATGTAAAATCCCAAAGAAATTTAGCCTTTTCTCAAATATATGACAGGCTTTTCTCCTACCCAATATGAAGTGAAACCTTAAATAGTTGCACATATTTGGTGGTATAAAAATGCCGTATTATGTCAAACAGTGGAATGAATTGTAGCAGTTTTCCAAAGTTCTTTCATTTACCTAGAACAGATAACAACCACATCATTTGGAATGCATCTAAGTTTCCACATTTCTCAAGAGATGCTTAACTGATCAACCTGAAATCTTTCATGGTGATTCACTTAAAATTATTTCAGAATGATTTTCAAAGCAAAATATGTTACTTGCTTCTTTACTTCCATTTTGCTATTCAAGTTTAAAAATTGAAATAGGAAAGAAGTGTTTTAAATTCAAGATTTCTTTAAAAAAATACAATGGTGTCAAAACAGTCTAAAACCTATATATCAGAAAATACTGCTGACTTATTCATAGGACCAAAGGTCTTAATTTTGCTATGTTCATTACTTGATGGAGAGCTGATAAATTTCAGTGAGCTTCACTGTGATATCTCGGAGCTGACAGGGTATCAGTATGCTAGATTAAGTGGCATGAAAAGTTGAAGAGGTATTCAATTAAAGAAGGATTGAAGAACTGTCATACACTTAATGTTTGTTGACATGAGAGTGATTTTTCTTTTTTTTTTTTTTTTCCCTGTTTAAATAGGGCCTGTCAAACAAATATGATACTCTTTTTTGATAAGATTCCAGTTTGGTTGATAAAAGACAACCACAGAGACATAGAAAGTCCAGACTTTTAACAGGTTTTGTGTTAATATCACAGGACATTCTGCTTGAGACACTAGCAAAATTCAGTATCAATAAAACACAGATAAAATTTTGGTTATTAGATGGTTTTCAAAAAGTATTTGTCCAAGGTGAATCATTTGTCAAATGAGGAATTTGCACTGGGATTCCATGAAGACCCAGTGCTACTCAACATTTTAACAAACGATCTAGTAAATGTAAAATCCCTGCTCTTAAAATTTGAAGATGACACAAAAATGATAGACTTTTAATATTGATGAGGACAGGCAGCCATAATTAGTCATCAAGTAAATTGGGACAACTCATCCAGTACGTGTTTTAGTGCACCCAAGGATAAAGTTATCTTCCAATGAATAGTGAACAGGGGCAACACCTTCATAAACTTTAATTCTGCAATTATTGTTTCTGTGGAAAGAAATATCCAGGGTTTATGATAGATGAACAGTTAGCAAACCAAAGAAGGTGCTGCAGAAGTACACTGTAGAAGACACCACATAAAAGAACCTCTCGTAAGAGCTCCTTCTGTTTAACTTCACAGAAAGAGGATTGAATAGTAATTTGATTACAGGTTGGAAACCAGATATTAGTGATATCTTAATCTAGCTGTTAGAAGTACAATTAAAAACAGTAGCGGGAAGCTGAAACCAGACATTTAAACTGGGAAAAAAGCCATGAGACTAAAAAGACTTCAGCCATTCTGAAAAATCACAGAAGTGATGGACTTTCCACCTCTAGATTTTTTTTCATTGGAATCTGCTGGAAAGGGTTACTGAATATTTTCTGAGTTCAGTAGACAGTAGATTGTAACCCAAATTAAATATTAGAGTATTATTTATCATGTGTTGTTTCCATAAAATCCATGATGATCAGGGCATGCCGAAGTATGCATTGTATAATATTGAGGTATTTAAAACCAAACACTGGAGACAGAAGTGGAAATTTGGTTTAAGTCTTCAGTCTGAGAATAATTTATCTCCTCTGTCCTGTCTGGAACAAAAATCATGTCTAACAAAATAATTCTACTGTATGCATACTTAAATGTTTATTAATTGTTCAGCATTAAAATAATCACAAATACTCATGGTCTAAAGAGTCATAAATTCAAATGGAAGACCTCAAAGATAAAGCAAATTAAATTGAAGAGATTTGTTTGAACACAGAGAGCCTGCCAATCCTAAAATGGGGTTACCAGAAATAAAAATTGGGTATCTTAATGTTTGTAGAAAAATAAATTCTTGATTAGCTTAATTAAAAATGACTCATGGGAACCTTGATTTGAATAGATTCATCTATGATGAGAGAATTCAAAAGGGTTGGGGCAGGTCTAAAATGAATTAATTCAGTTTTGCTACTCAATGTTCTTTATTTAGGCTTGGTTTGTCTGGCAGCAATCATAGATGTTTGAATGCTTATATGAAACACTGAGAGAGTGGAACATCTGACTTTGGGTGATTTTCAACACTTAGCAAGACTAGCAAGAGCATCTGAAGGAAGAGCTGAGATGCTGTGCATTTTGGAAACATATGCATTCATTACTTATACTGCACTTGGATTAGGACAATATTAGCTCAGCACTTAAAGAACAAGCCATAAGTCTATGGGAATGGGTGACATATGTCCTGTGGTCCTGAGAGAACTGGTGGATGTTGCTGCCAAGTCAGTCTCCATGGTAGGTATTTGAAAATTCATGGTGCTCAGGTGAGGATCCCATTAACTGGGAAAATGAATCCTATTTTTTAAAAAACAGGGAGAAAGGAAGATCTGGGTGAGTACATACCTGTCACATTCACCTCTGTGCCTGGAAAGGTCATGGAGCAGATCCTGATGGAAACAATGGCCAGGCCCCTGCAAGACTAGGAGGTTATCTGAGGTAACCAGCATGGGTTCACCAAGGGCAAGTTGTGCCCAGCCAGTCTGGAGGCCTTCTACAGATGGAGTGGCTGCAATGGCAGACAAGGGAAGGTCACCTGGTGTCATCTCCCTAAACTACTACAGGTTTTCAACAGGGTCCCACATGACACCGTTATTACCAAATTGGAGACACATGGATTTGAAGGATGGACTGTTTGGTGGATAAGGAATTGTCTGGATGGACCTAGCCAAAGAGTTGTGGCCAATGGCTGTATGTGCAGGTGGGGGCTTGTGAAGAGTGGTGTCCCTCAGGGCTCTGTCTTGGACGGATGCCTTTTAGTTCTTTATCAGGAACTCAGGCAGTGGGATCAAGTGCACCATCAGCAGTTGGCAGATGACATGTAGGTGAGTGGTGCAGTTGATAAAAGGGTGCCATCCAAGGGCTCCTGAGAAGTGTGCCCACAAGAAACCTCATGAAATTTGTCCTAAGTGCAAGGAGTTGCACCTAGGGCAGGGCAGTCCCAGGACCTGGAGAAGAACTTACTTAGAGAAGTCCTGTGGAGCAGGATGTGGGGATGCTGTTGGATGAGAGGCTGGGCATGAACCAATAATGTCCACTCACAGCCCTGATGTTTTGCTGCATCCTGGGCTGCACCAAATCTAGGTGGCTAGCAGATCAAAGAAGGTGAATCTCTCTTTTTCACTCTGCCCTTGTGAGATCCCAGCTGGAGTGCTGCATCCAGCTCTGAGACCCTCAATACATGGACCTTTCAGAGAAGGTCCAGAGGTGTCCACAAGGCTGATCAGAGTGATGAAGCAACTGTCCCACACAGGCAGGCTGAGAGTTGGGGTTGATTAGGATTGAGGTGAGAAGGCTGCAGGAAAATCCCATTGTGACCTTGTGATACTTTAAAGGGACTATCTATTGAGCTTATACCAGAAATATTAGCTTAGTTTATGAGCAAGTCTAGAAACAGACAGGGCAAGAGATTTCTTGGCAGTCACAGCTGATGCTGCTCCAGTAGGCACAAAATACAGAAGTACTCACGTAAGCAAAGATATCAACAAGGGTTTTTAGATATAATTACAATAGAAAAAGTGGAATCTAAGCTTTGCATTCATTCTCTTTTCAGAGCCTCTGCTGCTAGTGAAACTTCCTCTACAGAATTCTTGTCAATGCTTAAAAATATTTCTAATGCCACTTTTGTGATGTAAGTTAGATACGCCTAGATGCCAAACCAGATACTAAAGTTAACTGTCCATCTTGCTTTATAGTCAGTTAATTACTTTAATAAATAATAGAATGCAGAATGCATCACATTCAGCATATTAATTGCTGAGTGACTAATGAAGGAACATTTTCACATTATTTCAGATTGAATTGCTAGTGAAAGCCATAAGGTCTATACCTGTCACCACTAAACCAAGCTTAGTTACTTACCATGTGAAAGCAGGCCAGTGCAAGATGCTATTTCACACCAGACAATCTGAATATATGCTCTGTTTAAAAATACAAAGTTTTTGTTATGAATTACTATTGAATTTAAATCTTTTATATTTTTCCCTCTTAAGGAGAGGACATTCCCATGTTTTCCCACACCCAAAAACATTTTATACAAAGTGTATACCCTGTTATTTCATCAAGATGAAATAGTATTAAGTTATTAATTGTCTTTCAGGTTTTCCCTGCCTTTTAATTTTTGGTTTTAATTCCTTGTATCTAGAATATATACAACAGCAAAATTACCCATAATAGTGCTGGGATACTTTACTTTATTAAAAGCACCATTTATTATTTCAATCCCTAATTTTTTCTATGTAATATTGGGTACTTGCCTGAGAAGATGAATCTTTTCTTCCTATCTGTCACAGTTAAATTACATATAATTATTACATAATTACCAGTGTGCTGTCTTCCTTTGCAAGATAATGATAGGCATGACTTAAAAAAACCCTGTTGGTATTTAAGTAAAACAACATGGTAGGTCAATTGCTAAAGTACCACAAGAAATTATCCCACATATATGCTGAACAGCTTTGTCAGCTATTAACATCACAGGTATAGCTCCAAAGATGGAAAGAAAGAACTGTTTGCTTAGAGGTGTTCATTAGTGTGCAACAAATGAATGACAAAAAAGCATTTTTGCTTATAGTTTATCTGATAAGAATCTGTGTTCTCTTTAAAACATTAGGACTATATTATTCACTATTTTTGACAGAAACATATCTTGATCCACCAATAACTTCTTTGGCCAATAATCTTATTGGGTTTAACTTTGACGGTCATTATGCATAGCACATCATTAATGGATGGATAACAGAAACAAGCTGGTGCCATATTGTCTAAGACACCAAAATGATAATTCAAACCCAAGTCCCTGATACTAATCTTCCAGACTTAACAACTTTTCTTTCATGTATGTTACATGAGAAAACTGGGTTCCTTTGTATGTTTTCACTCAGCAAATATCTATTCAAACTCTTACCTGATTGATAAATTTCAAAGCCAGTACTATTCTGCTTAGATTGGACTGTGTACACTCACAGTTCTGAAGAGAAGAGGCAGCAACAGTGCTTTTACTATTATCTTTTGTACTTGAGATTTCTAGGTAACTGCTGCTTATCCATTATAACTGCTACCAATCGTAAAGCAACCTGCCCTATTGGTGATGTATATTTGTGTATCACCTGATTTCCCTACAGTATATTTCAAAAGCACTTGCCCCAGCAGTATTGTCAGAATTTCAATGCCTTCCTTTTGCTTGTATTTCATGTACAATAAGCTTTTCTTTGCATCATGCTAGGGATGTTTTTAGCCCCTTTTTATTGAAAAGGCTAAGATATTTTTAAAGAAATTTTTTTTCTTTTTTTTTTTTTTTTTTTTTTTTTTGTTTTTTTTTGTTTTCTTTTCCCTACATAATGCTATGCATTTGAATTTTTTAAAGATACAAGCAGTCTTTGCCAATGATGTTAAACATTCCTGATACTGAAAACTTTCCCAGTACTTACTGGGAAATAAAGAACTTCAAAAATACCTTTCCACAATACAATGAAACTTTATCATCAAGATACTGCTTGAACAAAACAGACAAACAAAAAGATAGAGCCAGTGCAAAGTTAGCCCCCCCATATTTTAGCAGCTGCTGCCACCTGTAGCTACCTCATTCTAATTCTAATTCAATACCTCTACCATGGAGCTGTTGAAAGGGTAACTTGATACTGTCTCAGTCTGCAGGAAAGCAGGAATAGCAGTTGTAGCCCAAACACAGAGCATAATACAGGGGAGAAGACTTATAGTTTGTTCCAGAGGATATGTCACTTTTCTGTGAAAAAACTACATGGATCTTTTAAAAAGACAAGCTTTTTTACTGTCAGGCAGTCAGATAAAACCACAGAAACCTGTGTGCCAGGTATGTGCAGCTGTATCCATCTCACTCCAGATTCACTGCATTTTCTTATGCTAATCCTTTCTACACCCCAAGCACAGCTATGGCAGGGGATCCCATTACAACCCAGACGACCCCTCTTGGTTAAAGCACAATTCAAGCTGTCTAGTTTCTTATTATCTAGTATTTCTGTTTAGGTGAACCATAAGAACCCTGAGTGCAAATTCTTTGTAGCAGGAATGAAAAAAGGGATGAAAAAGGACCTATCCCTCCTAAGAAGAGATGTGTTCACACTGGGTCTGTCACCACAATGACTCCGTAGCACATCAAGTCATTAGACCTTGCTCTGTGCACAGAACTATTGTGAGCATTGATCAAGATTTTTTTGTCTTTATAGTCACTTTTACTTGCAGCTGCCCAGACTTTTGCACTTTCTGGACACAGAGATCCTACCTACACTGCAATGCACCAGCTACATTGTAACCATGTGAGACAAGAGCATATTTTATTTTCTTGTCCAGAAACCGAAGAAGAAGCTTTACACTAAGAATAGAGAATAAAAAGGGAGCTCAAGAGTGTGTATGGAAAGATACAGTTATTTGGATTTGGATATACTGGAAGTTAGAGAGCGATAGTAAAATTATGATCAAAACTATGGACATCTAGAATCTAGGACATCTAGATTCTGTGACAGATGTAGTATTTAGGTCCACAAATAAAGTTCATACTTGAATAAATGATTGGCCAATTTTTTTAAGAGCTTAAGAACCAGTAGGGGGAAAGAAAGTAGCTGCCTATGGTTCAATTTGCTAGAGACAGAGAATTCTCTTGAGTAGACACACAGTCGTATGAAGTTTATACTATTCTGATAGTGATGCAATAAATCTGAAGTCTATTTAAAAATCTCTTACAGATATTTTGGGTATTCTGCAGTAGTATCAGTGGACTAGGACTTAATACATTTAGGCTGGAAGACGAATCTTGACAGATTGAATTGATGTGTTGAGGACAGCAACAAGAGGTTCAACAAGGCTACGTGCTGGATCTTGCCCTTGGTTCACAAGAACCACAGGCAGTGCAATAGTGTGGAGACAGAGTTGCTTGAGAGCTGCTCTGTAGAAAAGGTCCTGGGGGTGCTGTGACAGCTGAACATGAGCCAGGCTGTGCCCAGGTGGCCAAGAAGGCCAATGGCATCCTGGCCTGGAGCAGCAATGGTGTGG
>VZUI01044834.1:0-19256 GCA_013401135.1 Cettia cetti
GGTTTTAACAGCTGGGCCATTATCAGAAAGCATCCACGCCCCTCCCCCCGTAGTTACAAGAGACAAAAAAAAACAACAAAAAAACCTACATTTCCCAAACTGCTTTCAACAGATGAAATAGAATACACATTTTTTTTGGTTCCATAACCCAAGACAACATGACACTGTGTTCCACCTTTTCACATCCACCTGGATTGCTGCTCAATCTAAATACCCATAGTAGGATCTTTGTCATTTCTCCTTATTCCCCTGAGAAACATTTAGCTATAAGAGATGTAAGTCAACTCCTTCTGAAGTCAAAAGGCATGTCAGAAGATTTGGAACATACCATTTTTTTTCCTGCAAAATCAAAAGGGAATTCTTGGTCATTTTTTCCAGAATTTGAATAAAAAGGTAGAAATTATTGCAGTTGGATCTTTTACTAACAACAGACTAGTCTCCAAAATGATGCTACAAACAGCAAGTAGCAACTGTAGAAACCAAACCCTTTTTTTATTTTCTGTAAAACAGTCTTTGGCAAAAGATTTTTTTCACAAAATTAAATTGCAAAATTCTATGAAGACAGAAAACTTTGAAAAATTGATTGGTATTCAACCCTAGAAATTAGCAAAAAATCCTGGGAAAGGAATAATTGCTTATGGTGATGTGTTCCAGAAGATAAGTATTATGTTTTCCTGAATTTGAATAGAAAAATGTAATTTAAGAGGGAAATATATTTTTCAGAATATTGTTACTTTCTAGGAGCTGTAACATTTGATATGAGGCTGAAAGTCCTTTTCCCTCCTCTAAGCAATCAAGAGTTCAGAAGTGAATGGAGCAGACTTCAGTCAGATATTTATTCTTTGACTATTTGCTAAACAAAACCTAACCAGAATGAATCAAATGTCAGAATAAGTCTCATGACCACCTTATCCTAATATCAACTGTGAGAATAAACACTATTTTTATTCAGGTAATTATAACCTGTCTAAAGTCACTTCCTTCACCACTTCATGGCTTACTCATTCATTCCGGAAACACCTTTCAGGAAAAGCATTATTGACAGGGTATATTGTTACATATGTAAATGTATAAGAAACAACAGCCTAGCAAATGGCACATCTTACTATAAGGAAATTGAACTGCAAGGTTTTTTCATCTTTAAAATTAATTTTAGAAGAGACTGCCATGCATTGATCATTTCTCACTCATGGCAATCAAGGCTGTAATATGTCATAAGTGAAAAAATAACCCAATAATACAGAACAGTAGCAAGACAACCAAACTAAAAGGGTAAGATTAATTTCATCTGCACTAGTTCTGTGTACCTAAGATAAGAATCTTGCATTCTTGTATAATCAGCAGCCAGAAAGAAGGATTTTGGGGACACTGTTTTAGAAATCTATTTTATGATGGTTTGATTCTCATACAAAAATGCTCTAAATATAAAGGCAGCTTGGAAGCAGACATGAGTGCTGCAATGTTTACATTTACTTACATAACCCGCAGTGCAGGTGTTTGCCAAGTGCTTGCTCTGTGCTCTGAGGTGTATGAAGCTATTGTCTTTCAACTTCCTCTCACTTATGGGTGCTCCAGAGTAAAGATGTAACACAAAGCCATTTGGGCTGTCTTTGTCCATTTCAGAGCAAAATCAAATGAGCGTTTTAATCATTTTCAGTATCTATCACTTTCACAGCTTTAGACTTCTGTACATGGAGTCGGGTGAAGATTTTGAGGATTATTCACGAGGAAGAGGCTCACGTACAGCAGTCTGTGCGTGACGGAATGATGTAAATGAGCAAGGGGAGGAGATGTGGAGCACTGCAAATAGGGGAAGGCAGGAAGGCAGGAAGGCAGGAAGGCAGGAAGGCAGGAAGGCAAGCAGGCAGGCAGGCAGGCAGGAAGGCAGGAAGGCAGGTTCCAAGGCTTTAGAAAACTATTCTCATTCTAGTACCTCTTCGAGTGACTTTAAAAGTTACTAGACCATGAGACAATTCCATCCATCACAAAAATGTGCTAGTCTATTTTTATCAGTTGAACTAGTATAAGCAGCCACTTGCTTGTAATCCTATTGTCCTTGCTGCATGCTTAAATAAGGACAGCATTTAACAAATAATTCAAATAATTGATTAGCACTTATCTAAATATAACAAACTTGAAATTGATCCATACTTGCTTTCATCCCCCTGGATCCATTCTGTAATTTAGTCTGCATCTATCAGTGAATTTATTCTGGAATGACCTAAGCTCTCTCTTTGGATATTTACTCAAAATTTAAAGGGTTCTAATTCAGTGTAACTTTGGAAGTGAATAAAAAAATGTAAGTAAGACCACTAATTCTCAGTCAGAGATGCACATGACAGTTTAATGAGATTGAAATAATCCACTTTAATAAGTAATTCAGGATAATTCTGCAAGTGTCTCACCTCTGTATAGACAAACCCCTCACAGTTCCACAATGCTACAACTCAGGAAAGTAAGGCTACAAGTTCAGTCTCTGTGAAAAAATGCAGAAATTAATGCAAACACTGTCTGTGTCTGATCACATATCTATCACTTAAGAACATACATAAAGAAGAGAGAAAGATAAAGAATAAGAGTAAATAGTGGAGAGGGAAGATAATACCACCCATGGATCAAGCGGTTATACTTGATTGCTACAACTTTCATGAGAAATTATGGTTGCAGTCTTGACCATCAAGGGTGGGAGAAGCCTGCACAATATGAAGTTCAGTGATTTAATGTATGTTCAGGTTAGTGTGGGAATACATCGTATCGATACATCAATACATCAATACATTGGTACTTCTCCTTGAGGGGCAGTTGTACACCATCTGATGTACCTTTGCACATCATGCACAGTTCTGTGGTAGAAGGCCCCAGAGATAAGTCTGGAGTGCTTTAGGGAGCTTTTATGTTTTTGACACCTTCTACTATATGACAGCTGCCTCTTATGTTAGTGCAGTTGAGCCAGTTATGCCCCATCTGAAGGGACGAAAGCCTTCAGGCCTACATGGGAATGACCTGATACTTCCCTCTGGACTTACTTAAAATATATAAATCAATGTTGTGAAAGTGTAGATTTTTTTTTAAATAACTAACGATGCACATCTTTGAACAGTGTCTTCTTCTTATAGGTCCACATTTTGAGGATAGGCTGTTGAGCTTATCATCTCTGAAAAACTCCTCACATTTTTAGTGTGTCATTATGCCTTTATATGCTATTTCTCAAATGTTATAAATGGTCTTGAAACAGATATGTATTCATATATCATTAAATTGTAATCATGACCTCCCTCTTTTATCGTTGTTTTGTACGAGCTGTTAAGGATCCTACAACATCTCTCAACTACTGTAACTCTATCTCAAGTTTTGGAATAGCATTTGTACTACTACTTGATAAAAGTAAAGGGTGGATTTGTCGAGGCTAAGCTCAATTTGGCAATATTATCCAGCAATCTTCTAGATTACCAGAAGTTAACACTTCAAGTTATTTGCTCAAAAGTTATGTTTTGCAGCCAACAAAAAAAAAAAAAAAAAAAAAAAAAAAAAAAAAAAAAAGGGGGGGGTGTGGGGAGGGAAAAAGAAGGAAACTAGATATTCTTCTTTTGTCTTTCTAGGGCTGTAATAAGAACAAATGGAAGTGACCTTACATTGTGGGACACTCCTTTTAGTGTTTTAATACAAATTTCATTACACTGAAAGTCTTGCAAGGTATTCATTAAAACATTCATAAAGTCTTTGTGGAGGGCTTAATAACTAAAACAAGCTATTGAAATTAGCCAATCATTCTATAATTGAACTCCCTATGAATCTTTTACTGCAGTAAGGTGAAGTAAGTTGCCTCAGGTACTGGATGTATGTTTTAGCACTTGGTTGCGTGCAAAATAAATGACACTGATAAAAGGGATGTGTAATAGTTCACAACTATTCTTTGGTGTGTTTCTTACAGCTTTAAGCATTTGAGCTGAATCCATATTGAATTCTAGAGTGTAATTGTTTTCATTCTTCACAGACATTTTCATTGTGTCTTCTCCCATATGTTACACAACCAAACTAACCACTTTTTACCACCAAAAATATAGTAGCTGGTTTTTTTTACTCTTATCCTTTAGACGTAGGTTTCCTTCTGCTAGTCCAGAAAAGATTATTCACCCATGGAATAGTAATATTCATATTAGTACAAATCTTTAAGCTGACTCTGTAATGAAGAAACTATTGTAGCAGGTGCTATGCAAACACGTATACAAAAACCAGAATGTCTTTCTTATAGAATTTATAGCTAAATCAAATAAAAAACATCAGTTCTTTTAAAACTGTGTGATTGAATACCTACACTTCACTCCCTTGCTCCTCAAAAGGAAATTCATGCTAAGTTGTGTTTTGTTATCCACCCTGAGATAATTAGTTATCTCAGAGAGGTGTTCAAGGTGCTTACAAGAAATGTACCTTAAATTCACCAGTAAATAGTTCTCAGACTCCACACCTTCTCTGAAGCACAGCTTCTTTACAGAAACTTTATTTCTTTGGGTAAATATGCACAGTGAGTGAGATGAAGCAGCCTTGTAGGCATTGATCTCTGTGTTCTAAAGAGGAACCATTAAATCAGTGATCTGCTGAGATATGTCTGCCTTTGCAAGCAGGGAATATCAACAAGAGCAGGGCTGTGGTGCTGCTGAGGAGCTGGTGTCCATAATGTCCATGGATTTTTCACCTCAAATTAGCTCTGCTATGGTCCAGTGGGCTAAATGTGCACTTGTGATTGGATTAGACTGGGTGTGCTCTAGAAGTACATTTTACAGTGTGGTTTTCATCTGTGAATGATCTAGTTTGTATGTTCCACCATTTGAAACAAAGCATAGCCAGTGAGGAAGAACAGGGAATTTGTTTGAGAAAGGCATTCCTGATCCAAATTCAAACAAGAAAATAAACAAACTCTCCTCCTCTAAAGTAAATACATATTTAAATAAATAAATACTTAAATTCCTATTAATTAAATTAATCCTATCCTATCCATAAAAATAGTCTGTGGCTAATTTTGATTGCAAAGCACTCTATTTTGTGATATTAGTGGTCTCTTCTAGGCCTTTGCCTACAAAGGCAACTCTTCAGTGTAGAAATGTTTTGATAACTCCTTAAGATGTCAGTACTGTCACATTTGGATTTTCATGTACATTTTTACTTGTTTTACTAACTTTGGATTTGTGTATACACATGCATGTGTGTTTCTGTGTGGGCATATACATGTGCAGAAAATACATATGTGCGTAAGCATACATAGACTTATAAATCTCTATATAAAGAAAAATACTATTGAATACAAAGAAAATATAATTATCTGTAAGTGTAATAAAAAATTAAAGAAAATGGAAGCTGCAGAGTGCAAAATGGTTCTGGAAGACTGCATTTTGTTTATTTTGCCAGCAGAAGAATCACAGCTGACATTTGACTTGTTGAGGGATTTGCACCCAAGACTGTTGATGGCCCTGTGAAAAGAGAAGAAGTTCCTGTTCTGGCATGTGTCATCCTACTGTAGAATTAAGAGCTCTCTCAAAATTTCTTAGAGAGTCTGGAAGCTATCACAATGTCATCAGCTTGTCATTTACTCAGTGGTGGAAGGAGGTTACGATGTGCCCATCTACAAAAAAGAAAGATGCACTGACTTTTCAAGGGATAAAAAATAATGATAGCATGCTACTTCCTAGCACAAATCACCTTCCACTTAATACTCAGCAAATATTTAATATCTCATTAGAACATCACAATTGGAGAAGGACATCCTTATCCAAACATGTACTCACATGCTTGGCAATTTTGACTGAAATTTCTGTGAATCCAGCCAGTGGATGCCTTGGCCTAGTTAATTAGTCATGCCTTCTCTGGTGTCTTGTCAGTCCTTGGCAGTCATAAAGGTCTGGACATAGGCTAAGGCCCTGCACAGTGGGAAGGAGGGCTAAAAAAAAAAAGGATCTTCCATCACAGGTGAAATGATAATTAGTTGGACGTGTATATCAAGTGGCACCAGAATCAGAGCAGATTGCGTATGGTGTCCTGTAATTTCCTTTATACTTTTAATTATCTTTTAATTATTAACAGTTCTTGTCCAGTCCAAATGCATTTGGCTAGCACAATCTTCTTTTCTCTCTTTTCTTTTCCATTTTTCCCCTCCTTGTTCTAATCTAACCCCAGTTCCAACTGCTAACGCATCAATGTCAGAAACTGCAGTCAAGCACAGCCTGTCCCCAAATCCCAACCTCTATAAACACGATGGCTCATTAATAACTTAAAAAGGATGATGACACTGATACTATTTATAGGGGCCTGCCAGCCAGGACTGCCAAAGTTAAGGAAATTAACATGGAAAAATTGTCAACTGCAAAACATTAGTGTTTATCAACAGATCAATCAAACTTCAACTACTGTAAATTGTGCTTTTAGCTAAATAAAATGTATCCCCAATGACAATTTATTGAATGCCTTATTTTGTTACTCTTGTGCCCTTGTATCAGTTTCAATGAGAGTCAGAGGAAGAAAAAAGATGGAGACACAGACTCCTCCACTCCCCTTTACCCATTCGCTCATCGACTCCCCTGACACCTGCCAAACCTCCCACAACTGCTGAGCTCTCAAAAGTTACAGCTACATGTTTCACAATGAGTGGCAAATCAGAACTGCTGAACAAAATTCTCATGAAGTCAATTAAGTGTTAATTAGCTTTGACTGAGGGCACACGAGTCTCCAGTAAGCTGAATAAATGTCAAGGTGACAAGGCTGTGTACTAAGTACTGGGTTTACATGCATGGAGGGCTTATGATTTAAGAGGTTATTTCTTTGTCTTCTTTCCTCGTTGCCTTCTCTCCCTTCCTTTTTTTTTGTCAGAATGAAACAGAATGCTGCAGTAAGAATGAAGTTTTTCTTCACTTATTCACAACCATATTTTCTGAAAATTATTGGATAGGAAATTTGCTGCAAAATGTTAGATAGATTTGCTGATGCAAGAGAGATTTCTTGGCACAAGTCATGGCTTTGAAGGGAAGTTAGTGAAAGAGACAAGAGAGAAAGAGAACAATTAAGAAAATATGATGCTCAAACCCAACTCTGATCTTAATGTCTCGTTTGCTGCACCTTTGTTCTGAAAGGAATTATCAAATAGATAATAATAAGCCACAATAAAAATAATTAATAAATAATTACATATACACACATAAGTGACATAACTTATAATTAAAATATAGTCTGCTCTGTCTCGTAGAACACAAAATTAATTTAAAACAAGCAAACAAACAAACCAACAAACAAAAATCCTTGACTGAAAACTTCACTGTGACCTGACAATAGTTTGTCTAGGAAAGGTAAAAATTAAGTCAAAACATCTGCTCCTGTGACATGAATATGAATATGATTTTTACGTCCTTAAGTCCAGGTTGGGGTCTAAAGGCCTCAACCAAGATAAGGGCCCCAGTCTGGTAGATACCATTAAAAAAGATTACAATTCCTTCCCACTAGGATTTTACAATCCATATCTATGATTTTGCAATTAACTTACAATAGGTCGTTTCCCACATGCACCCCATGACATGACTGAGGTTTCAAACAGATGAGCGAGAGGAAAGGTGTGAGGAAGGAAACATTATTACCACATTTTACAGGTTCAGACGGAAAAATCAAGTGCCTTGCCCAGGGTCACACAATATATAACACTGATTATGAACAAGCTGGGAATTCAGGCTTGACTTCAAGAGTCCAGGCCGCAGTTTGCACTGCAACACTGTCCTCATTGGGAAGATTTCTAAGGAGAGCTAATGATATCCTTGTGTGGGTGGCAGACAAGGAACTCTTATCCATGACTAACATTTCTGACGAGCTCTTTAAGGTAGACCAGTTAAAATCAACAGACCAGAAAATAAAGCTGTAAGAATGTTATAGAGGATACAAAGAGTAGACTCAGACTTTTGTTAACTTCTGCTTTGTGAGACTAACATAAGGAGGTGAGAAAATGAGATCTTTACCTCACTTGGATGCCCATTAGATATGCTTACCTAAACTCATGGGTTAAACTGAGGGCTTGGTGTTTAGCAACAATAATTCAAGTTCCTTCCCAAAATCTTTGTGTTTCTGTTGATTTATCTAAGAAAATGATAAATCACTTTCTGTAGGAAATTTGATAGAAGCACAGGAATCCAAGCTTCAGCCCAGAGTAAAATTATTAAAATGTCATACCTGAGTCTAGGATAATTTCTGTTGACCAAGGACAGCTCATCTCTAGGATTTTTGAAGGAGATCCTTAAGTTGTCAGCTTTAAAAGACTTTCTAAAATTTTTAATCTGTCTGCTTGACATGGGAATTCCCAGGCTAATTCCCATGAAGTATCTGAACAACTTCAGAGTTGTTGGTCCTAGGCCACAGCAGCTTTGAAAAAGATGGAGAGAGCTTTCTACTGAACTTTCCTGAGACAGGCTAGCCAGCAATGTCAGAAAATTAAAAAAGAAAAAGGGATAGATCAACATTTCAGTGGCCTGTTTGTTTCTGTCATTGTGATTTGAAAGAATCATAGGATAGGTAAAAGAAGACAAAGCAAATATATCTCTCATTCTGTCTGGCAGAGATAATAGACTGCCTAAAAGATGAAGTAGATATTCATTGAATGTGAAAGCCAGCTCATTATTAACTAATCAGCACAAAAACATTATTCATAAATGGATAATGGTACTTATTGGCACAGGGTATCACTAAGCCAAAAGAGCCCATAAATATCAATATGAATTAAAAGGTCTATGGACATGAAGAGAAAATCAGTGAAATATCTTGAAACTGGGAGAAAATATTCTGTACCTGTTCTCATCAACCACATCTAGGGATATGTTATTGCATGAGACAAACACAACTGCTACAAAATGGTGGTTACAATACTTCTCTGCAGTTTTCTTTCTTCTTTGTACGTGTAGTCTAGAAAAATCTTACCTTTGTTTTGTAAAGTATTTTTTTATATTTTTGGTTTTCAGCTTGAAAAGACCAAGTATGCTGTTGATGAGTGCCTCTGTTATTGACTCTGATAGAAGATTTGGTCAGCAAATAGAAATGAAGCCAAGTTGGTCACACAAAGCCTAACAAAGAAACTGAATGACTCCAGGGGATAAGTGAAAGCAACCTTGATGATGCACTTTAGATCAACAATCTGTCTTGATCCAACAGCCTTCTCAAAGTGATGCACAGAGATGCCTCTTGTCTTCTCCATGGGAGGCTTCTCTTTGGAATCAAGTGTTCTGCAAAGTAACATGATCATAGAATCATAGAATGGTCTGGGTTGGGATAGACTTAAAAAATCATCATGTTCTGGCCTGTGCCATGGGCAGGGACACCTTCCCCTAGACCAGGTTGCTTACAATTTCATCCAGCATGGACCCAAACACTTTCAAAGATGGGTGTTCACAAATTCTCTGCGGCAGTACCACCCTCAGAGTAGTGGTAGATGTAGACTTATAACTCCACATCCAGCTACTGATTAGAGCTTGTCATGGCATCTTGTCTTGGAGCTGATTTTAATTGTTTGAATCTATTTCTACTTTTATTATCACAGTGACAAATGTCAATGTGGGTAAAGTGTTTTCCAGGCATTCCAGACATTCATTTTTATTCTTTCTCCACAGCTCTTCACTTGTTGACACTGCCTTAAAAAATGGCATGAAGGACCATAATAACTTATTAGATTAGGAACAGAGTAGTCTATATGGTATTCCTGTCAGGATTATCACAAATAGAGCAGGTTGCTTTTATCTTCTGGACTGTGCACTTGAATATACAAGAAATGCTTCTACAAAAGAGATCAACATTTAGATTTCAAAGTTTACTAGAGCCCTTTCTTCCTAAGACACATCTTTCTGGCAAGCATAGGAGTACTCAAGTAGGTGTAAATTACATTTATGGCCATGACTGTAAGGTTCATTGACATGGTTAGAGCAGTATAAAGTAGTCTCAGTGAAAATGATAATCAGGCCCTGAGGCTTAGACAGATGGATGGACAAAACAATATCTGTGTAGTTTTATGCTACCTTTGCAAAAAGAAGTCACCATTTTAAGACAAAAATAAAAAGAATGTATTGCAAAATAAATTGATCTATTATGGAATAAATCCCAGAAACTGTGACACAAATGAAAAGTAGAAACAAACAAGAAAAGGACTGAGTTCTCCCCCTGCATGTGGGTGACTGAATATAAATCTGATAAAAATCAGATAAGATAGCTGAGTCCCAGCTTTGACTCAAACAAGGCTCTCCTGTACAGTTCTGGCTAAATCACTTTTCATACACGTCCTCAATCCCTGAGCCTTGGTGTGCCCAGCTATAATATTGAGATGATGGCCTATATTTTTACTTTAAAACACTTTAACTCCATGCATAAAAAGTACTATATGAAACCTTTTGAATATTATAAGAACACTCACCTATTCATTCCTCTTATAAAATATATGCCTGAGCTGTTGAACTGATATCACTTCTATATCAGAAATGTTAGAGAGGATTCTGCATCTCCTTATTTCACCTTGTAAATTAATATATGTGCAATCTCTTCAGTGTCTTCTGTTCCTAAATCACAACAGATATAAGCCAGCTACTTGCTTCTATTATGTGAGCTCTGAAATGAAGGAACATAGCATTAATTCTTCAAACCCAGCTTCTGTTCGAAAAAAAGTGTACTCAGTTCTATGCCCCTGACTACAACTGGAGGCAGTGTAAGCTACGTACCCCATTTTGAAGGCATATTTTTCAATTAATACATCAGGATATACTTCAGTAAGGATTCGTCTATCATTAGACTTCACACAGTTTTTTACTACTGAATCTAGCAACTTTTAGTGACATTTAATTCTCTAGGTAATACATCTCTACCTTCTAAAAAGTACTTCTAAGGGTGAAGAAATGTCGTCTTGCTTTGAAATGTAAGTGGAAAGCCTAATGAAGAGTTCCATCACTGTTATTTGAAAATGAAACTCAGCACCCATTTGTAAGAAACAAAAAAAAAAAAAAAAAAAAAAAAAAAAAAAAAAAAAAAAAAAATTAAAAGTATTTTTTTTCTACTTTATTTGTGACAATGACTTTGCTTTATGAAGTCAAAATGTCTGGATTTTCATCTAGTGACAACATGCTCGCAGGTGTTCTGCTATAACATGGGGAAGATACAAGAACTTTTTTTCTGGTTATATATATATATATACACATATAAAATGATGCATAAAATTAATTTCCACAAGCTACATCCAAGCCCTGTATTTGAAAGTGCTCACAGAATTTCTTAAATCCCAGCATCCTTATACTCAGTCCCCACTCAGCAAGCTGAGATGAATCATTCTTACAGAAAACTCATGATGGATCCTGGTGCATTACCTTTGTGAAGACAGAATTCAGTGCACTGAGGGCAAAAAAAAAGAAAGAAAAACTCTTTGTTGGAGGTTTTCACAAATGGAATGGAACTGCTGGGATAAGTTCCTTGAGCTTTATTGCAGCATCAGCCTCATTACAGGTTGAGACATTTGAAAGATGGCAACAGCTCATGTCTTTCCAGCAGCAGCCAAAGATCTCTTTATTACAGGTCATTTAAAAACTTTTCCAGCCATAGCATATTGCTAAAGCTCACAGACAATTGTTGTAGCCAATCACTAAAAGCACACATGTACCTGCTTCAAGCAATACTTTTTTGTGTGCTTTCTATTAGCAATAGACAACATTCCATTATTAAGCTTAAAATCTTCTATCTTGCTAAGCACATTTTTCTGCACTTTGAGGGTCTATCTTAGCCAAGCCGAAAAACTCAAACTATTTTTTCATGACCTTGCTTCCTGTATCCTTGTGTCTTTTCTTCTTTCAGGCTTTGCAGCTGCAGCTAGCTCTAAATTCTCTGCTCTTTTTGTTTCTGAGGCCTGCTTTCACAGCTTCTAAAAGTCTTCTTGCCTTTAGTATTTCCCACAAAACTCATTGACACTAAGTATTTGTCAGCAGTCACGAAACTTTCCACTTGTTCTTTCCATAGCTGCACAAGACTTGGTTGATTGTTTCAGCCAAATAATTTGATCCCAGGAAATATCATTGCACGTCAGTCAACATCCTTCCTGGTTGCTATTTACTGATGTCACTTGTACCAGTTGGTTACATTTTTTCTGATGGTTTAGAAAAATGGTATAGAAAAATGTTAAACACTAGGAATTATGACATACCTATTATACTTGCAATGATTTCTAAATTAGGACGCTGGTGTAGGCTGAATTTTTTACTGTTCTTCAAATTCTTGTCAGCCAAGTGCTTTCGTTGGTATTGAAAGGAGAATGCTGAAGATACACTGAACAACTATGGGGAATGAAACAGAGAGTACAATGGAACTGATAAAGGAGCCTGATACCTTAGGCCAGATCAAGCAGAAACCGTGAGACAGACAAACACAGATAAATGCTCCCTGGGCAAGAACTGACCAGGAAACACGTTGTGAAACTTTGTGATAAGATAATGTTACCAGGTGACATGATGTCATGAAGAATGTGTAACAAATAGGAAATTGGTTACCAAAAATAGAACCTTATATAAGTGCCCTACAGGTAAAACCCTATATAAACACCTTGTATATTCAATAAAATCGGCTTCTGATCCAGAGTCAGATGTCTCTGTCTCTCAGTCGTCGATAAACAACAGTCTGAAAAAAAAGGCACTTAGCTTAAACATGTGTCACACTCTCTTTCTTCAAATCTACAGACAAGTATTTCCTTGTCCTAGAAATTTCCTTAAGGGCCAGGAATGATAACAACGTTTTTTCTCGGTTCATTACTGAATGCTCTGCTGTGTCTTAACACTTACTGCTTGCAGACAAAGAAAACAAGCTTTGGAGTTAGATATTGCAATTGTTTCCTTCAGTGTGCTTCCCTCCAAACAAGCCTGGCAACCCAGTCTCTACTGAAGGTTGACAAATTTACTCCTACCACCCAAACTGCCACTAAACAGCTTATTTACCCAGGTGAAAGGTTTTGTGGTTATGTGCTGCGTGCAGCAGAAATTTTAAATTTCACTGTTTCCATACCCTAACCTACAGCTGGTGATGTAGGCAAGTGCCTCCTCCAGGGAATGATTACCTGTACTCTAAAGCAAATGGATCCCTGCAGACCACTGGGGTGGGAGACAGGAGGAAGCGAATGGAAGGCAGAAAATCAGAAAAGGGTCGCAGAGACATGATATGTGCAGACCTAAGATGCCATGGAACAGAAATATGGCAAATTATGGCATCATGTAATAAATGCAGTGGGAAAAAAGCATATGTGAATACTGCGGAGTGCTGTGGAAGTACTGCACCATTGATGCTTCCTAAGGAAGTAATTTGATGTTACATTTCTTCCCGTGACACAGACAGTTAATAGACAGCTTTCCTGTTCTTTTTCATGATTGCTTGTTTTCTCCTGCCTTTGTACTAACTGTCAAGATGTGACAATAGGAAAAATTGTGAAGCAAAAGAGAGAGAGAAAATTTTTTTAAAAAAATATGGCCTTCAACAATAATTTTCTTTTTCACTGGTCTGGTGTACAGTAAAGCTCTAAACCTACAGTATAAACCCACAATCTGTATATTGCCTCACAAATCTGAGTATGGATATATATTAGCTTAGTTGGCTGGAGCACAGTGCTAGTAACTCCAAGGCTGTTTGATTCCTGTACAGGCCATTCACTTAAGAGGTGAACTCAATGGCCCTTCTGTGTCTCTTCCAACTCAGAATACCCTGGGCTTTCTGTGATCTGTGATATTTTTATATTAATAAATGCATGTACCTATCTATGTGTATATAGCAAGGCCTTGCACGTGCACTACAGAGATCATGGATGTGTCAAAGATATTTTTCTGCCAGGAAAAATTATTCAGAAACTCAAAATGCTTCTATTGTTTCCTTAACCTTAGACAAGCTTGCTTCCAACTTGCATAAGAGCAACAGCATCATGCAGAAATGCCTTAATTTCTTCCTTTTTTTTTTTTTTTTTTTGCATCAAATGTTTTGCACTTATAGTTTTGTAAATCTTATACTGTAGACCTTATACTGTGCTGTGCTGTGTCCATTTTGGATCTTTTCCTTAGCAGTTCCTCCAGTCTTCAAGCATTATATAAACTTGATGGGATATAAACAGCACATAGAGTGTTTCTCTGTATTAAAGAAACAACAACAACAACGACAACAAAGTAAACAAAAAACCACATAGAAACAAAGAAAAAACAAAAACCTAAAATGTCAGTACCAAAGTATAAATGAGGATTCATTATGTTTCTGCTCATGTCTCTGTTTCAGCCTATTTCTGTTTTTAGAAGTCACTTCCTTACATTTCTTTAACCTACTTCTGCAAAATATGCTGGGTTTGAAAACAAGAACAGCAAAAGCATAGTTTTGAGGGGAGATTCATACATTTTTTTAAATCAAACCTCATCACAGCACCAGATTAGAGAGTAGAAAAACACCCAAGCACGGGTCAATCAGCAGGGCAAAGGAATGTTTCTGGGGGAAGACAGGAGTAGGAATCTTCTCAGCTGGATTCGTTGCTGCCATAAGGATGACACTGGAGCTAAGACTCAGACCAGGTCCTCAACCCAACCTCAAACCCAAATGCATTACATCCTATTTTCCTAATTGTGAAAATATTCTTGTATATTTGCTTTATAATTGCAGATCACTTTGTTATTATTTAAGATCAGAAAATTCTGTCTAAGCAGAGTGAGACTGGCTCTTTGGCAACAAGGACCAGTATACCAGAACTAACAAATGGCCCGTTCTACCCAGAATCTGGTCTCTGGAGTCTTAAGTGGGAGGCATAAAATCCCCATATTGTAACTAATTATGCAGAAATATACCATGGGAGATTGTCCCCAGCTGCCTGTATTACTAACTCATCTGAAACCTGGATGAACAGGAAATCTCAAGAGGAAACTTTATTCTCTCTAGATTTTCAGTTTTAAGAAGTTTTACTGAAGTTCAAAGAAACAGAACAAAAAATTGACTGTTTTTACTTTTGCCCCAAAAACCATCCAAAAACAGTGATATCATCTCCTTGTAAGCTGAAACAGTCGTGATTCTCACAAGATTCACTGGTGGGGTTTGGTTTTTAGAACAGAATGTTGCAAAATGTGCAGCAGTTATCAGTCAGTCAACCTCATAGTTTTCTCCTCTGTGTGCCACTGATTGCACTGAAACTTATTGAAAATTTTGTCAACAATCAGCTTTATAAAAGCTTTTCACATTGTCTGCCTAAAAGCTCTGTTTTGACGAGAAAATAACTATTAATGAGAACATGTTCTTTTCTGGCATCAGACTCAAAGAGACACAGGTCATAAATCTCTTTGATCTTCTTGCAAAAAGCCAGAATCAAGGAAAGAAACAAGTTCATTCTTTCCTCTCTTTTCATTAATTTTTTTAAGATCCCGATTGAAACAATTCCATTTAGTAATCAGTAATTTATCATGCTTGCTTCTTCCCACCCCCTTTTCCCCTCTCCTTATGCTTTTGTTTAGTTTTGATTCTTTATTTTATAACAGAAAATCTTTCAGATTATCCCCTCTGTATATTTCCCTTGGTTTAGCAGGACTGAAGGAGAGAATTTTTCAAGGGAGATGGTGAGGAGAGTATTGGGGTGATTTCGATTTGTGACTTTTGGGTTGGTTGTCTTTTTTTCTTTTTTTTTTAAGAAACTATGTCTTGAAAGTGGAGAAAAAGAGCACAAAAAAGAAACTATAAAAATAAAATGTGAAGAAGAATCCTAATATTCTAGTTTACTCAATGAACTGCTGCCTTTCATAGATGTGTCAATACTGCCATCTCTTGCCTTTCCAACAACCTAGGCAGGAAAGTGTAGTTTGACGGAAATTGGAGAATGAACATACACATACACACATACACACATAAAAGTGTTAAGTTTTCTAAGAGAGGTGAGTGAATTTTCCCTGGTACATTTTGTCTTGTTTTAAGCAGATTCTTTTCTTAATTTTTTCTGTCTTCTGTTGCCATGTATCTTCATATCCATCTTAAACAATACAGACACAGCAACTGAGACCTCAGCTAGTGATTTAAGATTGCAATATGGGCTAACTCAAGACATTCTGAAAAAGAGAAAGAATCCATATAAAAATCATGCAGTAATCAAAATAAGCTTGTATGTCTCCCATTCTGTGATGACAACATTCAGGTATGTAAATACACATAAAACGTACAGCTGTATTTTATTTTTAATAAACATCAACTGCAATATGAGTATTTTACTAGCAAGTCTTAAGGCAGATAAATATTATATTGAAATAATTTCCAGAGAGTGCAGACATGCATTTTTACCTGTGGCTGGTTATGACAGTGATCTGGTTTGATAGGTCATGAAACATCATGTCACATAAATGCAGTGGCCAATATTTTGGACCTTATGACTATGATCTATAGCAGAATTATTGTTCCATGGAGATAAACTCACAAGAGCCGCATAGTCATTTGTCAGTGAGCAATGTTGTTTTCTAGGCCAGTGCAAACTAAATTTCAAGCTTAAATGTCCAGCTCTTCAATTTTAATACCTTCACAAAAAGGTGCTATTTTATCTTTTTAATTGCAATGCAGTGGTAATAGTTATACCAGAAATATGTACTCCTCTGAAGTGAAAATCAATGAAAGTTTCATACTTAAAGTAAAAATTGATTTCTTAAGTTAGATGGGACAATTTCTGGCTTTAAAACCATATCACCATCTGGGTGATAAAAAGACAGACTGATACTTGACATTTTTGTATTATTACAACTTATTGTTTTGGTCCTACACCTGGTCTTTGGTTATGTCGTTATACATCTTTTTGTGCTCAGCAAACAGGAGGAGTTGTGCTCCTGTACTGAGGAGCAGTACTATTACTATTATTAAGGGGTTTTTTTCTGAAGCTTAATATGTACCCCAGTTCAAGGTGTGACTAAAGAAAGCTATATGATGATATTGTAAAGTTTTGAGTCCTCTGTTACAGTCGTCCGGGTTTCTCGCAGATACACAAGTTTAAAGATCTCACTCTGTCCACAAAAGGTGCATTTGTCTCAACCTGGATGTTATTTTTTTTTTCTTGTCATCCTCTGTTAATTTTTTGTAATTTTATCTGAGTATATCATAATGTTAACACATGTACACACATGTATGAAGTGAAGTCAGGTGGTAATAAGGGGCAAAACCACTAAACCTGGCAGTTGTCTCCAATGAAAAGTAAATGCTTTATCAACAAAATACAGGTTTTCAGCACTAAAACAGATAAAAATATATAGGACCTGAGATGTCAGTTCTCTGTTTAAAATAAATTAATCACCCAAGGTAAATTTGTGCATCTGTTATACACTGTGTTTCATGTACTTTGTTCCAGAGATATTAAAATAGATCGAAATCTCCCTTTTCAATGTGATTGGTCCAAGAAGTACAAACGGTATTTTCCTACATGGTGTGACTTCTTGATCTGCCACGCCTGCTCTGCTTGCTCCTGTATGGTCACATCACTCTCCTCACATTGCACAGGTGTGGGGCAGACAACAGAGGTGCTCCTTAGGGCCAAAGTCCACCATGTCCAAACCAGGAAAAGTCTCAGTTACATCACTAACGTGTGTGGTTCAATTAGTGTGATGGAAACTTTCCCATAATTATGTCTTGTAGTCAATGGACTGTTGTTTCATTCACAGTCTGTCAGCAATTTTGAACCCTCAGAGATTAATTAGAAGCAGATAATTTTCAGACAGATCTCCAGAGTAAAACAATTCCCTCTGAAAATAAAGGTGTTCTGATCCTTGTTGATCAATTTGGGTGAGTACTGGAGGACAACTGCATTATCAGCCACAGAAAACTGAGCTCATATGTAAGAAGAATGATATCATCTCTTGATTTCATCTACTGTGAGAGGAACAACCTTGATTCTTCTGTCTCTGTTCAGCAGATCTTGGCAGCAAAAGAACACAGGTCACTATTAAACTAGGTGGTGACATTTGTTCTTCCTGATCAATGGGGTGGTGGTGAATTACCCTCTAGACTCATGGACCAAGTTAAGCCTTGTCCATTGACTTAAAGCTCTTTATAGCTAAAAGTATTTTTTGAAGGTTTGAGGTGCAAGATAAATAGTCTAGGAAAGAATTTTCTGTACAGCTTATCATCAGCAATAGCGAATGTTTTATTTCCTCTCCCCAGCACTTTGACCTCATCTATTCTTTTTGCTCCACTGGCTTAACCATTTCACTTCCAGAAAGACATACATATAAAGAAGTCAAAAACTCGTGCCTACAGATGACCAGCAAAATGCTGCAGCTCCTTAAACACAACGCGGGTGTTTCCCACCTCATGTTGCATCCTGCTTCAGTGTTTGGAGCAATAATGTGCTTTTTTTTAGTACAGTATGTTTAGCCCTTCTCTTCTCTGACCAAGATTTGTTAATTTTCTGGGGGTGTTTTCCTTCCTTTCTCTACCTTTCAATATCATCTATTGATTTTATCTTACTAACAATCATGGCAATACTACTGAGTAATATCCTAACCCTAAATTTACCCTGCATGTTTATATGAATTTTATCATAAATACATACAAGTACTCTTGAAAATGTTTATGAAGGAAAATTCAGATAAGACACACAGAACTCAGACCCAGTCTGGCGGA
This sequence comes from Cettia cetti, assembly GCA_013401135.1. Classification (NCBI taxonomy): domain Eukaryota; kingdom Metazoa; phylum Chordata; class Aves; order Passeriformes; family Sylviidae; genus Cettia; species Cettia cetti. Next base: position 18,634 of record VZUI01044834.1, read on the forward strand.
CAGAAGTTTTGGGAAACTTTTTATTTTGTACAAAATGGATCAACAGATCATCAGAGTCAGTAAAAAATATTTTATTTTCATTAAGCAAATGTTGCCTCAGCCTCATATGTGTTTCTTTCCAATGTGGAATGTCTAAAGCAGCTAAAATAGTTACAAGGAGAGATTAAAGCAGGTGGAACGACCTTTTAAAACTCTGTACTGACTTGTGGATTTCCTCAGAGGCACATCTGCATCTTCTTAGAGGATTTAGAGGGCATTTAACCTGCAGACATGTTAGGAAGAGGGAGTATCTCTTTGAGGTAATTCTTTCAACAGCTTTCAGTGTAGTGAATATCTTGGCTACCAACATGGACTGTCATATCCCAGGCAGAAGCTATCCTTTGCATTTTCTGTGTGTGTCTGTGTAAACATATGCACTGTAACATGTTATACATTCATAATTTCAGGAACACAAGGAGAAAAAAATCAGATAGTCATTAAGACAAACAAATATGGATATATATACATACACATGTCCATGTCCATGTCCATGTCCATGTCCATGTCCATATACATATACATATACATATACATATACATATACATATACATATACATATACATATACATATACATATACATAT
>VZUI01044836.1:0-75183 GCA_013401135.1 Cettia cetti
AGGAGCTCATCCCACAATAAAGGGAGAACCCACGACACCTGCAAAGGAACCTGTCTCGTTTCCTTTGATGTCTCTTGTGACAACCCGGTACTAAAGAGAGATAAAAGAAGTGTCCAAACTCAGGGGAGGAGGGCATCTGGCTGCATTTTTCTTATCTGAGGGTTTCTTTTGGAGGGATGGAGATACCAGGGGAAGGAGTGGTCTGCAGCTCCTCTCTCCCTCTTGCACTCTTGGCATTTGGAGGGGAAGGAGGCTGCAGTCACTGTGGGAAGAATTCACCACTGCTGCAGAATTCTATCTCCTGATGCCTTCTACTGCGAGTGGAGAGTGGAGCTATGCTCCTAAGGGCGGCCACTGCACTGGGACCTTATTGACACCCTACCTCACCAAACAAAGGACCTCTCACCATCTGCCTCAGGGGAAAAACCTGGGCATCCCGACCCTTTTCCCCCTTTGTGTAGGTTTAGCACAGCCTGGATTTTGGTAGTGGGGGTGGGGTTAGTGTTGGGGCAACAGGGTAACTTCTCACAGAAGCTGCTAGAAGCGTCCACCATGTCCAACAGAACCAATCTCTGATGGCTGTGAAGATGGAAATGCTGCTTGCCCAATTAGAGAGGTTGGTAACGCTTCTGTGATGACATATTTAAGAAGAAAATCAAAACAGAGCACACACAGGTGTTTTTCCAGGGGTGGCAAAGCGCCGCTGCCGGGGGCCATCCTAGCGTGGTGTAGGGCAATGGACTGTGGCTGCCGCCATCTTGGTGCAGCCCACAGTGAGCCTGGCCTGCCTGGCCACCCCTAGCCAACTGTGCTGTGGGCAAAAAGGACACGGGTGGCAGTGGTGGCTTCCCTTTCCCAGTGCCCCACGTGAAGAGAGCCCTTAAATTGCCCCAGTGCCTTGGCAGCCACCGCTGCCCGCACTATGGCAACAGGGCAGCACGGCTGGCAGTGACAAGTGATCCCCCAATATGGAACCTAGATGAGATCAACTTCTTGGCACTGCAAGATCTTGCAAGAATTTTTGAATTGACAATTGTACCTACAAGCAGCAGGTTTTTTTCTAGTCAGAGAAGCGGAGGAACTGAGGACATGTGAGGAAAACAACATGGTGGCACCAAGGTCAGTGGGAAAAAGGAGAAGGGAGGAGGTGCTCCAAGTGTTGGAGCCGAGATTCCTCTGCAAGCCCTAGTGAGGACTATGGTAAAACAGTCTCCTTGTAGTGCATGAAGTCCATGGCGGATGCAGAGATCCACTCACAGGGAAAAGTGCTCACACTGGAGTGGGTGGATGCTAGAAAATCTGCAGTCTAGTGGGAGACCCAGCTGAAAAAAGAGAGGGCCCTTGCTTCCAGAGATAAAGAGAGCCCTTGCTTCCAAACTAGAGCAGCCTATTCTTAAAATACTACACCCTGTGTATGAGTGACCCATGCCACAACAGTTTTGGGATGACTGTTTGCCCATGGGAGAGACCCACGGCATAGCAGAAAAAAGATTCCCCTCCCTGAGCAAACAGAAAAAAGATCTCGAGTGATGATCTGACCAAAACCCTCTGATGCCCAGGAAGTTCTACCTGAACATGAGGAAGAACTTTTTACCTGCTCTCAATCCCTGAACAGATTGTCCAGAGAGGGTGTGGAGTCTCCCTCACTGGGGATACTCCAGAGCTGTCTGGACACAATTCTGTGCCATGACCCTGCTGGCAGTGTGTGCTCTCCCAACCTGTGCCGTTCAGGGATTCTGTGATACACTACTTATTAAAAAGGTAAGACAAAACAGCAAGCAGTCTTCTGAAAAAAAGTTGTACTTGCAATTTTTGAATAGTGTTCAAATTTATTTTGCATTTTTACTTTTCCTTAGGTAGCTAACTATTGCTTGGAAATATTAATGTTCTCTAAGTGCTGTACATAGTGTCAGACAGTAAAATGTGGGTTCTGGCTGGTGTTTGAAATTATGTGGAACTGTGTTACTTGTGTATTGGCAGTCATCGATCTTGCTATACAAAGTGATTTGTTGTAGCACACAAAATGTTTGCTTTTTGCTGTGAGTGGAGCTGTGGCATGGAGCTCTTTGCTAGTTAAAAAATGTGAGTCTTGAGTTGATGCTCTTACACAAAGAAGAGATAGGGAAACCTGCATATATCCAAATTGTCAATGGAGGCTTGGCAAGTGCCTGGAAATATCTGCAAAGAGTGTAGGACTTCGGGTGGTTTTTTTTTTTTTTTTTTTCCTTCCACATGCAGTCTTGAAAAAGCTGATTTCTATATTCTGTCATTGAAAGACCAGCTTAATTGCATACAAAAGATACATAATATGGACAAAGCCCTTCTGTTTGTTTCAGAAAAAATGATTCTTGTGCATTATAATGCCAGCTTTAATATACATGGTTTCATTGTTAAACGATACCTTGGCAGTACAAGGTTCAAACTGTTTCATTGGTGTATTTTTTTTTTCCTTTGCATTCTACTATTCAGCTGTGCCTGTGTTACAAATCCTTTATCTTTAGCTTTGTATGGGGTTTGCTAAGAGGATGGCTTTGGGTGAATATTTAGGGTAATAGATTTTGACCACTCCAGCGAAAGACCAAATTGTCAGCTTTGTTGTGGAGTGGCAGATTTAGACATGGATTTAAGGACCTTCTGAGAAAATGCTACTTCACTGTACTTCAACACTTCATTTTTTCTCTGGAAATAGCCAGGCTGGGAAATCACCTTTTGTTCCTTTGTCTGTCTCTGGGATGCATGTGCCCTCGGTCTCTGTCCTCCTTTGGCTCAGTGCTGGTGGTCCACACTAGACCTCAGCACCACACTGTGTCTTCCACCAGCTCTTTTTGAAAGGGTTTGAACAGGATCAGCTGTTTTCTTTATGCTGTTGCTGCTTTGTCTCTTGAGGCTTTGCAGCATGCCCTGTTATTAAGGTGTTAGATAGTCTCTCTGTGTTTATACCCTTATTCTGTGGGGTTTTGTTCTCTGTTAGGGGTTGGGAATGTGCCTGTTGGCACACAGCCAGCCAAGTGCTGCAGCTTGCCCAGGTGTCTTCTGCTGGTCACTGATGACAAATTTGTGTCACACCGTGGAGGTTGTAGAGAAGCTGTAATGAGGGCAGCAGCCCTTGCTCTCCCTGTGTATTTAATAGCTTTAGGAATTGCATCACTCTTCTGACTTTCCAAGCATGCCAGGACACCCTCTCTCTGTTCTGCTTCTCTTGTTCTCTTCAAGCATTAACATGGAGTATTCATTAGGAAGTAATAAAACCTTACAACTTATGCTGAAAACATGAATTGACTTTTCTTATCTCCTTCTTTAAGCCACTTTCATTGTGTCTTTAAAGTCCATCTCCTGTTTAGTCACAAAAGCAAATCCCCAAAACAATCTTATTAAGAGCTCCAGCATAGTCTCCCCATCTCATTATGTTTGTTGGCCAGTTCCTTGGACTTTTAAAGCTTTTAGCTGAGGTTGGGCTTGTGATGAGGTTAGTGTTTTCTGTCTTCTGGCAGTGATTAACTGCAAAGTTTCTGCTGTGCAGTCAGCTAAAAAGCCTCTGCCTTTTCCTAATGCTTGGACCCTGAAAAGAGACCCCTGCTAACTTAAGCACTGCAAGCAAGTTAGCAGTCAACAACAAAAAAAAAAGAAGTCAGAGTATCTTACTCCTGTGTCACCAAGTACCTGCCTCTTTCACTATCTTCTGCTGCTGCCCTACTGCCTCCTCTGGTTCTTCAGCCAAATGTTTAATTTATTTCCAAGAAGGGTGGAAAGAACAACAGTTGTTAAAAAACCACAAAAACTTGTGTAATAAAGACAAAAGTGTAAATGCTTTGAAGAGGTTTGTTGTGATGAACTTCCACAAGTATTGATTGGTGTATACAAGTAAGGTCACTTGAGGAAGTGATGTGTTAAATGAAATGGAAAACAGAAGCTTAGTCCAGTTATTGGTTTTAATTGGTGTGAAACTGATAAAAAGCTTTCCATAACCTGAGTTATTAAAGCCCAATCCATTTGTTCTCCAAGCAAGGTGGATAGAGATGGGTTTCTCCTGTTCTTGGGAGATGGTTCAACTGATGTCAGCCCATGCATGTCATGGTAGCAAAATGAATGTCTAAAGCAGGCTGCAGAAGTTTGTACATCCACTCATACATCAAGGAAACCTAAGGAAGTCAGCAGTCATCACCTGGGAGTAGGAAGTATCACATCCAAATTTTGGCTTGACTTCAGTAAAGACCCTTGATTTTTAAATGAATACTTAACTTTATTTCTAAATATTGTTCTATTAATTTCACATTTTATCCACGGCAGTAAAGTCGAGCACATCTATAGGTTTGTGCACTTTGGGGCCTTGTTTCAACTTCTGCCTCTCCAGAAACCATATAAATGGTAATGTGAGGTGCATTTCATTCAGCCTCTGTGAGTAGGGAATTGTCCTGAATGGCCCTTCCATGGGATTTTTTGGGATGTCTTTGGTGATTTGGCCTTTGCCTGCTTGGCTTTCCCTAGGACTAGGAGTGTCTTGAAAAGTTTTTGTCTTACCTTATGATTTTTTCTATCTTGCAGATTACTTTTTTTTATAAGAACTCAGAACTTTCTTTTGAGTTGAGGATGGAAAAAGGTTTTAAGTTTAATTCCATCATCGCTAGGTAATGTGAATTTCTGAAAGCTGTGCTCAGCAAAAGTGGGGTCAGCTCAGTAAATCCTGATTAATTGAAATGGTGAAGGATGCCCAGCTTTATGCAGTGGTCAAAATTGTTTTTCAGCTTGATGAGTCACACATCATCAACAGCACAAAGATTCAGTAAAGTATGTTAATGCCCTTGTCAAAAACATTAGATGGCTCTTAGGCTTAAGAGGATTGCACAAAGTTGTTCTAGATAATAAAAGTGGTGTGGGGTTAACAGTCACCTGAAATACTACCTCTACATTATTTTTTAATCTACTTTTTAAGTTTTTGTTCCCAGGAAGCTTTTTGTTCTGTAAGTGAGTGTTACAGTATTTTCCTCTTGCAGCTGGAATTAAGAAGAGTCCATGTGGAGGAAAGCTTTGTGAAGATCGGGCTCTAGTCTGTAGTCAGGATCTGAAATCTATATGGGATTTTTATATGCTCTGAGGATACAAATTCAGACTATTCCAATATGGCTTATGCAAAGAGACAAAAATAAATTTTACTCTTATGCTGAGCAATATGCTAGATTTCTTCCTGGTAAAAATGGATATTGTCTTACAGGGCCAATATAGAAATTTGGTACAAAATGAATGAATGCTCTGAGTCTATTACTGCAACATACTGGCAGCTTAATGCACTAAGAAATCATGAGGCCTGATTCACATATGCATTACTTATTCATACTGGTAGAATGTTTTAACACTAATAACCTAAAGAAAAAAAAAAGACTTAATTTCCCCTCTTTGCTCTGGCTTTTCTTAAGTGTAAAACATCTTCTTCCCCAGACTCACATGGTGTCTTGGGGAGACTTCAGGATACTGTATCCCCTCTCATCTGTTTTATGCCCAGACATAGGTTCTGTAACTTTAAGGTAGGTCCGGGAGAGGTTTTTTGGTAGTCTTGTTGACAACAGAAATGTGCCTTCATCCCAACATCTTCTTCCTTCAGTCCTCTGGTGTGTTGCAGTAAAGAAATGACAATATAGTTCTTTATGTGCTGTATGTCCTTTTTTCTTTTTTCTCATCTTGGTTTTCCTTTCTCATCTATAGAATGCCACTTTTACCAGAGCTCTTTAACATATTTTCTAACATTTTTTTGGCCTATACATATTCAATTCTGAGAGAAGACACTGTTGTATTTCCACATTGCTGCTGCTCGTAGTTTTTCTCTCTTTCTAGGATTCATTAGCTTTCACTTTCTGAAATCTGTATGTTGAAGAGAAACAAGGTCACCTGAATACACTGGTAAGTTTTATTTATAAATTCAGAATGTGACTGGGGTCAGATTTAGATACTGAAGGGTCACTGTCAGAATGCATACATTTAGTGAGGGTAGTAGCTCTATTTTTTCCCTTGTCAATGTGATACTGGACTTACCTTTTATTTCTGTTTTAAGATGTGATTTCCTTAGGCAGGTCTATTCCTGCAAGTGAGGTAAATCAAACTTCAAGGAAGAAGCCAGCATTTTTCAGTTTTTCTGTTTGCATAAGCCTCTATTGGACAATAAATCTATTTGAACAGAGCTAGAAAGCTTGTAGTAGCTTTGAGGACCTATAGACTTCGTGTGATATGAGGTGAGAGAGATGTCTGAGGGTCCCTATTCTCTCTCTGGGGTTGGTGAAACCTGCCATTTACCCCATAGCATCTTGAGACATTTGTCTATCATTTGTTTAGATCAAATTCTGCATTTTTCTTTTCAAATTTCAGAGAACCACAGATGTGGTGAGACATGTGAAATTGAAGCTCCCAAATATGCTCATTAAGGTCCACTGCTTTGATCTCAGCACAGTTAGTGATGGAATACAACTTTGTGTCTCTGTTTGGGGCAGATCCAATGGCAAAATGCTGATGACCCCTATATCCTATTTATCTTCATGTTCAACATTCATTATCAGAGGTGAATTTTTGCTTTTGCTTTTTTGCAGGTCAAGAACAAGACTCATTTACATAAAGGCACTTTGAAGCTGTGCTTTGCAGAGCCACTTCAGTGACCTTTGCCTAGCTGTAGGGTGGCTTCATGGTGGAGGTTTGAAGGGAAATGCTAATGAGGAGGCAGCATCACCCAGGACTCACTATGTTAGATTTTCTTGTGGCAAATTACTTACAGAACAGTTTTCAGTTTTCTAGACCTAAACATTTTCTATATTTGGAAAAGCTCAGATCCGTTTTGAAACTTGGAGTGACATTTAACAGAAATCTTACTTTCATGGAAGATCAGACATAACTTCAAAAGAAATCATCTGATCTCAAACTGACAATGATTCAGGGTGCCCAATATAGGAGTTATTTTCACAGAATCTGGAGAGTGTCCTTCTAAGGGAAGATGGTTCTGGGCAAATGCTCCATTTGTCCTTGGTTAACCTAGATAAAAACAAAATAATAGAATCATAGAACAGTTTGGGTTGGAGTGGACCTTCAAAGGCCATCTAATCCAACCCCCTGAGGTGAGCAGGGACATCTTCAACCAGAGCAGGTTGCTCACAGCCCAGTCCAATCTGACCTTGAATGTTTTCAGGGATGTTGAGGCTAATCCTGGCAGATTTGTGTCTGAGCTCTTGTGGGTGTAAATATGTGGAAAGTTCTTTATGCAGCTCACAGATACATAAATTAATGAGGCTGGTGATTTCCCTTTTGTTCTTGAGGACAGCTGCTGAGGAGGTGTTCTGGATGTTGAGGAAAATCTCTAAATATATGAGATGTTTCAGTGATTTAGGTAAGAAACATCTGGCAATTGCTTATTACAAAAGAGACTGTTGGTGTTCAAGGGGCATTTTATGCTGTGGTCACAAGTTATTGCAGGGAAGAGGATGGTGACTTTGGCCTCTGACCCTTATCAGCAAGCAAATTTTTGTGGTTTAGGAAAGAAATAAACTGGAAAATGTTAAACTTGCACAGGAAGAAAGGGTGAAACAGGGAACAAATAAGTGTTCACTTAGTGCAAAATTAAGACGTTATGAACAAAATTAGTTGAGACAAGAGGATGTAGAGAGAAAAAAAAATTGTGATTATCTCCATGTCAGTGCTAAGAACCTGGAAAAATAGGCAGGAGGGCCTAGACTAGCTCATTTCTGAGCATTGCTGCATTCTGAAACCTTATGGTAAAATTGTCATGGCTGGAATATTAAACCCCCTCTGTCTGACCTGTTCTGCAGAGTTTGAAGGCAAGAGAGGAGCGTGAGTGCCACTGTCAGGAAGGCATCACCACTTCAGAGGCCCTGATCAGAAATAAATCATTGGCTTGAATCACTCCAGAGAGGCTGATATCCTTTCAGTAGTGATCTTGAGGCTATTTTCATTCCCCTTGTGGCAGGACACCCCAAACCCATTGCCCCAGTATGGTTTTCCTCGTGCAAGGCAGAAGTATCCTTAAAGTAAAAAAACCCTATGGCATGTTTTGAGCTGCAAATTTTTTTCCTATTTCCTACAAGGGCAAAACCTACATTAGATTTTGCTCTGGCAGGTTAAAAATGAAACATGGAATTGAAAATTGAGGCTAAGTTAAATATAATAATTGTAACTTGATTGTGTGTGTGATGTGCATAGAATAAAATGCAACCAATTACGCTTCTAGTGCACTAGAAGGCCCATTCTAAAAGCTGACAAGATTATTAGCCAAGCAAGTAGGAAGATGGTGTCTAAACAGAAAAAAATAAATGGCATTTTGAAATTGCCAGGAGTATCTTGCTGCATATCCTGGAGCCCACAGTCAAGAATAAATCTATCTGTAAAATAAATACATTTGCATCTAATATAAAGCACAAAAATATCCAAAACAGCAAGGGAGAATGGATAGTAAGGGTGTTTATTAGATGCTTTATTAGGAGCAGAAATTGATGAAGAAAGAAACAGGATAAAAGAAATAACTCCAAGTTATCAACACTGAATATAAAATAGAATATTTTAAGTTTACAGAGAACTGCCACCAAGAATACTACTTGTATTACTGATAACAATTATGGGGTTTGGCAGTTGTGTGTAGAAACATGTGCTTACTAAATGCTGAAACAGCCAGGTGATGTGGTCATGTCACATGAAGGTGGTGATTAATTCCTTTCCAGTGTGGCTGGCCCATGGATAAGCCACTATGAGGCACTCAGTGCTGATTACCTACCTTTGAGTAATGTTTGCTTTCTGGCTACATCACCTCACATACATCAGGAGGGGCTGAGATACTGGAGAAGCTAATGGGATGAGCTGCTCACCTGAATTTCACACAGCGCCTCTATCATTCAAAGTATCACCACACACAAGCATACCAGGTAACATGTAAACTGGTGCTTTGCATTATATGAGAGGGGGAGAAGGTACTTTTGTCTTGAATTGATTTGAATTTTATTTTGTTTAGTGTGTGTTGAAATGTGGGACAAATGCAAAAGGCTGAACGTTCCTGTTTTGAAAACAGCTGAACTGAGGGAAAGAGCCTTAGGTGGCTGTTGACTTGATCTACCCTGATCTTGGTTATGGTGTGAAATACTGACACAGGTTTTGGATTATTAATACAAGATCAGAAAGAATTTGATCTTGTACAGGTGCAGAAAATACCTCTTGTAAAACTGATGAGCTCACAGATGATAAATCTAACAATGTTGATACAGTTCACTTTTCTATGGGATACAGCCTTGGCTATCATGAGTTAAGAAATTAACCATCCTATATCAAATGCATTAAAAATCAAGTAAGCAGTGGGACTGCAGAGGTCATGGTTAAATACAGTCATCATTCACCTGTAAGTTTAGAGCAGTTTTCCTTGTGTATTTCACAGAACTTGTGCTTTGTCTCCATGCTACTTTGATGTTAAATCAGTAGTTTGAGGAAGAAACAGCATCCTAGTAGGATACTAGCAATAGGCATTTTCAGATGGCACAAATAACCACTGTTAACTTCTAACCTGGGGGAGGGAAGCTGGAGTGATAAGTAATGGGCAGATGAGTTTGTTGGTTCAGTGTAATCTCAGTTGCTTGGTAAATTTCATATAACATGCCTTGTAATAGGATTAAACATGAACTAAGGAAAAGATGAGCCAGTGTGGTCCATGACTGCATGTACAGCATCCGGGACAGGCATGGGAAGGCTTTGCTGCCCAGTGTCCTGCTGGTTCAGTGGGATGCTGGAAACCAGACAGAGTTGAGCAGAGTCAGGAGGGCTGTCTGGAGAACTGGCAAGGGTTGTCTTAAAAGGCTCAAGCAACTCAGGCTTGCTTTAATGAAGGAGAATTTGAAGAGTGACTTGGTGATAGTCTTTATATAAGGAAACAGGTATTCAACAGTTTAGCAGATATGACCTGGCTTTTTAACTTCTGGATGAACAAATAAGATTTGGGACAACTTGCTCTTTACTATAGAGGATTTTCTGACACTGGTTATTTTAGAAACTAATTTGCCTATTTTTCTACAAGATGTAATTTTAATGCAAACAGGATTTAAATCTGGAAAATCCCATGTGCAGCATATCAGACAGAAATACCATGCTTGTTTCCTTTCAGCTTTATAATTTGAAGGTATTAGACTGGGAAGCTCACCTGGATAGGTGTCTCAGCCAAGATGTATATTTTTAAGCTAGACAGGAGCTCAGAACTTTGCTGAGGGGAGACACGTATGGATGGTGGGGTGCATTCATTCATTTGGTGCATTCTCTAACACAGAAATCTGGATACTGTTCTGCAGACTTGTGTGTCTGTGGTTTCCCATTGTACAGACTAATGGGACTCTACCAATGAAACAAGAAACAAATGGTAAAGAACACTTAAATCTTTTTCTACTCCTGGGAAGCATAGCTTTCTGTTAAAATTAGTTAGGCTTTACAAATTGTTGTGGAATTTGTTTGCACATTTCTGTGCAAGCTTCTTTATTCTGAGATGCTCACAACAGGGAGAAAAAGATTCACTCTTGGCATGCTGCAGCCCTGAAAAATGTGGAAGCCCAGACTTTATTTCTTACTTATCTGCAAGTTTGAACATGACATTACAAACTAGAAACTATTTATCCCCCAGAAAAGCAGATCTGCCTTGTGACATTAGGTCCCCTACCTTTCATCTTGCAGATTCGAACTACTAAGTGCATCATAAATTCCCAAGGCAACTCTAAAATGCTTCAAAACCATGGTTGTTAATGCAGAAAAGGTGTGTAATCTTAAATAACACATAATTCAGTTGTGCCATGAATAGCAGTGCAGTGATGTTTGATAAATAGGGTAGGAGTGCAAACAAGTCCTTCAGTTTCTTTTTGTAGGAGAAGGGAATATAGGTGACCTGGCCCCTGATAAGTAACAACTGTGTTAATTAACCAATAGAACCTCACCCCTAATGAGTCACAGCTGTATCCAGTAAAGATAAGTGTGATAAAAGGGAGTGGGTTAGCTAGTATGAGAGGATTATGAAGGAGGAGGAACCTTGAGGAAGAGGATCTTGAAGCAGAAGGCTCCTGAGGAGAGAGAATCCCTGCAGTGAGGTCAGTGTGGGTGTGCAGTCAGAGCCTGTTTTTTGGAACCTGCAGTCACAGTCCAGCTGTGTAAAAGTCTGCATTCAGAGTCTGCAAACTGATACTTTCTCGGCAAGTGCCCTAGATAAATAGGATGGATTTTGATTGTCATAAACCTGGGGAATTATAATTGTATCTTTTTTTATCTTTGATTAAATGTTAAAGCATTCAAATGCATTTTTATTCCAATCACCACATTGTTTGTAGTTGCCTTTATTGCCCTAGGGTAAAAAGAAAATATGAAATTCTCTATGCAACAAGCACAGTATTAAATATCTCTGAAATCATTCAGTATTAATCTTGTTTATATGTGTGTCACTGGTCTAACTAGGGCTGCTGTGGATTTTGAGAAGCAGGCAATGGTGTAAGATTTAAAGCTTTTAAAATTCTTTTCATGGTGGCCAAATGCTACTGAGAAATCAAGGAAGCAAAATCAACAGACAATGGTAGGTTTGAATGCTGTTGTTTTCCTGGTTATTAAACAGTCAAGTTGCTAATTAAAAATCCTGTTTCAATCTAATCTGGAACTAGAGGATTCTGAAATGATTCCTACACAGATGAGTCTCTTGGAACCATCCCACTTTTGTGCAGTAAATATGCCAGTAATGTGAAATGAGCTCTTCCAAAGCCCATGGCTTCTTAGAAGCTCTCTGACAAAACATATTAAACCTTTTAAATTGTGTAATTTTATTTTGTTTGGCCTGATTGCTTCTGGTTCTGTATGATAAGAACCTGGCATAAAGTGCATAAAGCAGCAGTTAAAGCCATCACAGCACTGGGAGTTTATTGCTGACTTTCTGCACTGAAGAAAACCTCACTGTTATCCTTAGAGAAGGCATTAATGAAGCATATTGTGTAGTTAAATCCTGTTGTTCTTTATTCACCTTGAAATCTGAAGTATGAAGAAAAAGCATGAGTTGCAAAATGAGTATCAGTTCATACTCTGAGTTTCTAACATTGCCTCTTCTTGGTAACAGCTCATAAAGACAGAGGAGCCAGAAGAAAGCAGCTGGTGCTGGAAATGCTGGCACCTAATTCATGATGTTACAATGTCCAGGAAGCTTGTCTTTGAAAAAAACAGTGATATGGCAAATAAAAGAGGTCTAGGTGCATCTTAATTTCATTTCAGAACATGTACTTACTGTCATTACAGGAACATGCATATAATTCTGTTTAAAAAAGATGCTGAAGTATGACATGAAATGTAACTGCCTGGTTTTATTCTAAGTATCTGTGGATTTATTTTTCTGCCAGCTTACAAATACTCTTACTAATCCTTATTCTCAAACGTTTCTGGAGTCACCAGCTTTGCATTTTGGGAATGGTGGAATATTTCCGATTCTTCTGAAGTATTCTGTTTACAATTTACTCACCTGACTATCTTTGGTTTTTTGACTGAATTGTTACATAAATCTTGATCCCTGAGACAGGAGACAGACCAGTGGTGGACCAGTGGTGTCTGTGAAGAGTCCACAGGGAAGGACCACTGAAAATCTCACCGGGGAGTACAGTGGGGTCTTTGGGGAATGAATGTGGGACAGCACCCATGGAGGGTGGCACAGGTTGAACAGGGCACCTGTGGAGGGTTACAAAGGTTAAGCTGGGGAGGAGCCCTGGCAAAAGGGATGACGATCCCATAATATCCCCAGGGAGTCCCTTGGGGAGAATGCTGAGATCTTGGGACAGATTATGCATTCCCCCCAAGAGGTAGTTATGGAGAGAATGGTAGAAGATGGTTATTTTGTGTGGCCAAAGAATGATTTGCCAGAGGGGCTAAATGGCCACCTTGTGGATCAGCTAGACCCTGCTTGTGTTGGAGTAAGTGGTTGTATTTAGAGGAGACTCGGAAAGGATTGATTGAAAGAGAATGTGGACTAATGTGGTTGAGACAAGCAAGAGGAGAAGTCTATGTTGAGAAAGAAGGAGGAAGAGAAAAATTGTCAGGATTGGGATGTTTTTCAGCACCTTCCTCTGTCTTGTCCTCCAATTTTGCCAGCTGACCCAGGGCTGGCTGCAGCTCCCCTGTATCCTCAACTTCCAGAGCAAAGAGATCAGGGAAATGTTGTTCCTATGGCCCCACCTGAGGATAATTACAGTGAAGGGGAGCAGGGCAGCACACTGTATCACCCTCTAGAACTGGAAGAACAACTCAGAATAGGACATCAGAAGCCCCCTGGACCCAAGAGATAGGGTTCCACCAGATGCCACTATGCCAAGTTCCCTTGGGGGTCAGGGAGGAGGGTTTGGGTTTGTAACTGTAGCACTTACTACCCAGGATATGAAGGTTGAAAAAGGAATTACCCCCATGTTTTTATGATCCTACAGGGATGGGGGAAAATATAGAGGAACATTTGGGAAATGCAGATTATATGTGGAAAGATTGGAACTTTCTTTTGGGGATTTTGTTTGGGTCATCAGACAAACACATTATTTTATGGAAAGTTTGGCAGCTGTGGGAGGATAAACATCCACAGGCAGCAGGGGTCCTGGACCCAACACACTTATGTGGATGATACAATCCCCCAGTGGGATCCAAATAATCAGGCCAGTCTGACTCGCCTCTGAGATTGTCGTGCTTATTTGATTAGAGCAATCAAATTGGCAGCTCCCAGAAATAACAATACAGCTAAACTAAGTCATTAGAACAGGAAAAGCATGAATGCCCCTTTCATTGGCTGGAGAGTACTAGAGATGCCTTGTGGATGAACAGGGGGGTGGTTCCTGAGGGCCCAGCCTTTGACACATTGCTGAAGGTACTGTTTATTACTAAATCCTGGCCTGAGGTAAGGAAAGGGGTACAGAAAGATGAAGAGTGGCAGAATAAGCAGCTGGAAGAATTGGTTAGAAAAACACAGCAGATATATCTAAGAAGGGATGAGGAAAAGGCAATGGCAGAGTTTTTACAGCCCTGGAGGAATAAACCACAGGGTCCAAGGGGTCCCCCAGGATAGAGGGGACAGACTAGGCCACAAGGATGTGGCAGAGGCATTCCCTCCTCTGCAGGGGAGAGCCAGCCCCAACAGCAGTTCTGAAGGAATCAGTGTGCTATCTGCAGGGTAGAGGGACACTGGAAGTGGGACTGTCTGCAGAGACAGCTGGATCCTCAGGAGGAAGTCCAGAGGATAATAGACATGGATTGTTCCTAATTGGGATTGTAATTTACTGGGAAGGGATTTGATGGCTAAAGTGGCAATGCAAATTAGTGTTGCAAAGAATGATAGAGAGTCTAACACTGTCACTGTGATAACTTTGTGCAAAATGTCTGAAAAAGGCTTATGCTGAAACAAACCCAGAAGTGTGGGCAGCCCCAAGGAAATATGGAAAATTAGATATAGGGCCTCTCCAAATTACTTTGAAGCCTCCAGGACAAGTGGTGTCTAAAAAGCAATACCCTATTTTGAGGGAAGGAGGGAGTCACAGCCAATCACTGGGTCTCTGCTAAAGGCAGGTCTTGGGGCCAGGGATGTCTCTCTATAATATTCCTATCCTGCCAGTTAAGAAACCAGATGGAACCTACAGGATGGTGCAGGACTTAAGAATAAGTGAAACTGTCAAACCAAGGCATGCCAAAGTTCTTGATCCCTATACCATCCTGAATCAGATCCCTTCTTCACATCAGTATTCGGCGCTGGATTTGAAGGATACTTTGTGTGCCCAATTACTGTGAACAGTAAATAGTGTTTTGGCTTTGAGTGGGAAGAGGAGGAAGGAGGGAAGATGGTGAAACAACAACTGACATGGACAGTCCTCCCTCAGGGGTAGACAGAATCACCAGTTTTGTTTGGGCAAGCCTTGCAGAAAAAAATAAGAGACTTTATTCCACCTTTGGGAGTTAGGTTGTTGCAGCATGTGGATGATTTGACCTTATCAGAGGAACAGGAAAAGGTTGTCGAAGAGGCTACTGTGAAGCTGCTTAATTTTCTTGCTAAAAAGGGACTTAGAATGTCTGAAAAGAAAGTGCAGTTGGTAGAGAAAAAGGATAAATAATTGGGACACATTTTGAATGGAGGTTTATGGTGTATTGATCCAGAAAGAATACAAGGAATTTTACAAGTACCATTACCACAGATAAAAAAGGAGCTACGGCGGTGGGGTACTGCAGAGCATGGATTGAGGATTTTTGTGTTTTAGCCAGACTTTTATATGACCTTTTAACCCAAGGCAGTCCTAATATTGTGGTCTTAGCTCTTCCTCAGAGCTCAGAAAATGAATTTGAGTTATATATGGATGTTAAACAGGGCCATTCTAAAGGAATTTTGGTACAAGAACATGGGGGATACTTGGTGACTTGATGCTTATTTTTCTAAGCTATTAGCCCCAGTGGCCAGAGGCTGGCCTCATTGTCTGCAGAACTGTGCAGTCATGGCTTTGATGGTAACTGAGGCCCAAAATCTGACAAGAGAAGGATATGTGATTGCTAAAGCTTTGTTAAGGGAAGAAGGAGCCTCTAAGTGGATGACCGGCACTTGGTTATTACGGTATGAATCTTGTTTAATGGAACAGGAGGATTTAGAATTGAAAAGTGGGGAAGGATTTAACCCAGCCTCCTGTCTGAACAGTCCTGAAGAGGGAGGGCCAGGAAGAAACTTGTGACTGCATTCAAGTGATAGATCTCCAGATCTGGGCTAGGGAAGGCTTATGAGACACTCCCTGGCCTGAGAGAGAAAAATGTGTTTATTGATGGGTCTTCAAGGGTGGCAGAAGGGAAGCAATTTACAGGATATGCTATCCTTAATGGAAGGGAATTAAAGGAAGAGGGGAGTTTGCCACCCACATGGTCAGCTCAGACAAACGAGCTGTATGTGCTTGTTGAGAGCCTGTGAATTTTCACAAGATAGTGAATGCTTTTACTGATTCTAAAGATATATATGGGGTGATACATGCATTTTGGGAAATGGATGGGAAAAACTATTTGGGAAATTATGGGAAGGAAGTGTAGAAGCAGCAGCCATCCTGGCCTTAACAAGAGTTCCTGTGTAGAAGAGCAGCTTGGTACACTTAACTTTGATAAAGGCTCTGTTCTCTTGGGAAAGGTGTATACCAGAGGAATGACTACAGCCATAAACACCATGTGTGAATGCTTTTCCTTTGCCTCCCACAAAGGCAGGCGTGCTGGGAGGTGGCACGTTTGACTGAATGACTGATTGTTGTTGCTGCCATTGCTGTGGTTTGCCTTGTTATAAATATACATACTAATAAAAGAGCTGCTATTCCTTTTCCCATATCTTTGCCTGAAAGCCCCTTAAATTCAAGGTTATAATAATTCAGAGGTAAGGGGCTCATACTTTCCATTCCAAGGGAGGTTCCTGCCTTCCTTGGAAGACTCCTGTTGCTCAAACCAAGAGAGTCCTAAATGTGCTGCAAAAGTTGTGAATGCTGCCAGGGATTGGGATGAGAGCTCTTGGATGACTTGAAGGTGTAAAGATAGGCATTCAGCTTGGGTCTCAACTCAGGGCAATGGACAGGAGCTGAACCCAAAGGGAGATATGCCAAAGGCCATTTTGAGAGGGCCTTGGAAGCTTAGGATTGCAGCCAAACGAGCATTCAAACACCTGCTTGGGAAAGGCAGTTTTAGTATACTTGTAGATTTGTACATTATTTCCTGGCACCAGTAATACCTGCGTCTGTGCAGCTTGAACAGCTGTGCTCTGCATACAAATTTTCTGCAGGGGGAACAAAAGAAAAAGGAAGATGTGGTGATGAAGACAAGAATTAAAATGCTAAAAGCTTTGTATCTTCAAATAGACAAATGCTCTGTTTTGGGCTTTTCCCTGTATTTTGGGGAAATTGTCCTCTGATATTAAAAGCACTTCTTTTTAGCATTAGTTGTCTAGATATTTATAAAACATAAAAAACCCACACCACCTTCTTCACTTTGGCACAGATTAAGCAGGTGAAATTTAATTTACTTTTTGCTTTGTTACAATATAGACAGGCAGATTAGTAATTTGTCTGATACCTCTGATAATGTGCTTCTTTTTTTGCTGCTTGAATTTCAGCTTTTGATTATAACAATGACGACCACCATATTACCCTATTTTTCCAGGAGATCTTCTGATTTTTTTCAAATCCCTTAAATACCAATCAAATGTCTCCATCATGAAAACAGAATGCAATAGCATCTTCAACACAAAATACCATTATGTGGTGTAATGTTGGAATTTTTTCCACAGAAGAAAAGCGCTGTTCTTCTGCTTTGCTGCATTCTGTTATGTAATTGACTTCAGTGTCTGCCTCTGTTTTCCCTCACTTCCACTGATATGGGTAATCAGTAGCCCTTTGCCAGGTTTCACAGTGTCTGTATTTGACAAAAACATTTTCATTAGCCACATGGAAGGGGTAAATCCAGCTCAGGTGATGAGCACTGCTTTCATATGAAAAACTTGCAGTTGAATTCATAATAGATGAAAATGTGTGCACAGGTTTGAAAATGGAAAGATTTTATGTTTATTTTCTCCTTTCTCTATTTTCTCTGTTACCAGAATATTTTTCCTTTATTTCCCAGGCTAGCCAGCTTTGTCCTTTAGTAACTGAGCATTTCATGTAAAGTATAGGTTTTCTTTCTAAAGTTTATTGAACATTACTACACATAAATTAGATTTTTTTTTCCTCATGTTTTATCTGCAGGTAGAGAAATTTTGTGAAAACCCAAACAA
The DNA here is from genome assembly GCA_013401135.1 of Cettia cetti. Lineage (NCBI taxonomy): Eukaryota > Metazoa > Chordata > Aves > Passeriformes > Sylviidae > Cettia > Cettia cetti. The sequence goes on from VZUI01044836.1 coordinate 17,780, forward strand.
GCAATAATCCGTTGTGTCAGTGCAGATGTAGGCCAGAGCCTGATCTTAGTGTCCCACTGTCCATGTGGGTTTGCAGAAGCTGTTTAAAAAGAGGAGCTGCTAATATCCCAAGTGTCTTGCTGTATCATTTATCTTGATGTAGTTGACCCAGAGTTACCAGCAATGGGAGGATTTATGCTGTGGAATTCCCTGATGAAGTAAAATTTCATGTTAAGCATATTTTTTGGGATCTTCTGATACTAAGGTTAAGTCATGTGTTGTGTCTGCTTTCCCCTTCCCTCCCTGCCCCTGCACTTTTTTTTTGAATGAACTGATTGCTACTTGGATAATATCCAAGAAAATTGAACTGTGGATTATAGAAGATTTCAGACTGAAAGGACTTCACAGTTTCAGCTGTGACTCTCCAGATGTTCTTATACTTTGATACTAAGGAACTGTCCTTTAAACACAAATCCCTAGGTTGCATGCTGTTCCTGCTAAAGAACATTCAAACTGGAACCCCCAAATTTAAGGAGACTGTTTGTCCCCAGGATACCAGACTCCCACTGGGGGTTTAGAAAGAATTTAATTTAAAAATTTAGGCATAGCAAGATGAGCAGATGAAGAGCAATGTGGTGTAGATAAGCAGAGAGCAGTCTGTAAGGAAGTACTTTTCTCTATCCCTGGCTGAGATTTGGCCCCTCATTTCAAGGAAGTTTTGGGTGATTTGTCAGTGGGACTTGAGTTGAAAATCAAGTCAGTTTGAAAGGAAGTCCTGTGTCAGAACTGTTTTTTCTTACATCTCTATTGGACAAATACATCTTGCTTTTGCTAACCTCTGCTGGTAAAAGTGCTCCTTTGTGTGTCTCTGGAACTACTCATGTTTGCACCTTACACTTTCATTCTGTTTCATATTAGCCTAATGTGGCATTTCTGAAATCAAGCTGGGCATTTGCTGTTTGTAACTCCTCCAGTCAGGAGCTTCTGAGCCTTCCTCTGCATTGCCTTAAATAATTTAAAATGTTATCTTTCTTGCAGGTCTTTAGCCCTGAGCGACTGAGCCTTGGTGTGTTTAGACCCACATATAAATGACCTGTTAGCTGAGCTGGGTGTTTGCTAATCTGAAAAAATATCATGCTGCTCTTGGAGCTTGCACTGCAGAGCCTACACTCCATAGTTATAGGCTGTAATAATTCACAGCACAAGGGAATTGGCAGAGTACAGTCTGCAACACACATACGTGCTCGAGTGAGCATTATATTCAGCATCAGCTTTTTTGCCCTGAGCAATGTTGTGTTTTGTGTACTCGCTGTTAAGTCTTACATATGTAAATGTCCTCTGCTTGGAATACAAAAATAACTGAAGTGTGGCTGTGGTGGCTCAGACTGAAAGTCTGCCTAACCTCATGTCCTGCCTCTGATGGTGATCAGGAATAACTAGGAGCTTGTGGATTTTCATGGTTACAGAAAATTTTGAGTTCCTGCTGGCAGATGCTACAGTCCTTTGGTGGAAGGAGAATCTTTCACTTTTGAGAGAACCAAGTTATTCTGTGTATTTATTTTTGAGTCAAAAAGGAGTTGAGAATACACAAAATTATGAGACCAGGAGGGTTACTCTTGCCTACAAAATCCATTTCAGCTTTTTCACAAGAGTGCTTCCATTAATCCAACAATCTTGTCTTTGCATATGTGCTTTGCTCTGTATGACAGTTTAGATGCCTTGGAATTTGAATTGTTAAAAGAAGTAAGTTACTGGATATACATAAGGTTAAGAATTATGACAGTCTCCTATGCTCCATGAGATAAAGAATGTTCCCCCTGCAGTCCCACGTCTTTCTCAGCAGAATGATCCTTCTCACAAACAAGAAAGGGGAAAGAGTAATTTTGTCAGCTTGTTCTGTAGTTTGCTGTTACTGCTGGTTTACTTCTTTGAGGAGTGGTCCCTGAGTGCTTCCACACCAGTAGCTCTCAGCACCCATTGTTTCATCCTGAAGAGTGAGAAGCAGACCAGTCTATAGTCATTTCACACCCCTCAATTTCAAGAGGTTCTAATTTCCTTGATTTCAGTTGGGTTTGTGTCAAGTTGATGTGTTACTGTTGAATGTTATACCTGTCAGTGCATCTGATACATGGTAAGTGCTCTATATATATATATGGATTAATTTTGTGTAGGTTTTAATCTTGTCTAAATATTATAGGTGCTAAAATTTGGTAACCTTGGGCCAAAGTTGAAGCTAAGACTGATAGTCACTAGTGGAGCTGTGCTGGCATGAATAAGCCTACCAAACCTTTGATCTTGGACTGTTTTAGAAGCTTGTGTTTAAACTACAGTTTTTGTAATGGCCATCTGTCAAAATATTTTTTTACATCCTACTGGAAGTGTAATGAGAATGACTGTCCTTGTGTTTGTATGGTAAACCAGAGTGTATTGCAAACACAGCTCAGCCAGAATTTAGCCACCCAGGGATGTGCACTTTCTCAGTCTCCCACAGTTTGGCTTGTCTGGTGTCTTTGAAGTGACAATTATTTCTTGGTATCCATTTCTTCAGAATTTTTCATTGCTTTTATTGTTGAAGACCCAGTTGTGGGACAACGTCTTTTGCTTGGGGAATGTAAGAGCCATGAGCAGCCTCCTTCCCTCAGGGAATGTGGGAGGACTTTGGGAGCTGCAGTTTTGCAAAGTTGTCCTAAACAGCAAGCACACTCTGGGGCCAGGTAAGAGGAATTGGGTGGTTTCATTTCAGTTCAATGCTTTGGGGGAAACATTTCAAATTATGCTGGGAATGATGACCATGTCCACAGATATTTTGGAGCTATCTTTTTGGAACGTCTTAAATTCCTTTTTGCAGACTGTTATGCTGAAGTCTACATTCTTTAGTGCTGCGATACAGAACAAATGTACTTCTACATACAAAAAGTGAATAATTGTGTACATTACTCTTTTTATAAAGAATTCAATCAACATTTGCCTTCTTGATGTGGATTTCTTTAGCTGAACACCATACTGTACTAGTAATGAAGGTGGGATCTGGTAAAGACACAATTGCATAAAAGGTTTGGTAGAATCTGTGGCAAAAAGGCTACTGGTTTTGGTGTGCTTCTTTTTGTATGTTTGTTTTAAAAATATAACATTTCAGTATCAGTAGTGTAAAATATCTCTATTTGATATTTTGGGTCCTACTTTTTGTCACTCCAGCAATCTGTAATGAAAATGTTTGCCTACTGGAAGATGTGGTTATGTATTCCTTCCTTCCTTTTTGTCTCTTACCATTACCTGTCAAAAAAAGAAACATTTGTCTTACTCATGCCCCCTAATTCCCTGGGAATCCTTAGAACTGAAGTTGCCTTTGGTTGAATCCCAAAGACCCTGGAGTGAAAGGGACTATACTGATTTATCAATAGATAGATCCTCACCAAATTAGCATTATTTTAAAGAATAGTTCATCTCAAAGTGGGTCTTTGTATGGGAAATGATCTTTTGCATTTGGTTTTTGATATGAACTGAAAGGAAAACTCCCAGTTTCTTCCATCATCTCATATGCATGATGCCAAGCTGTGGAGTCTGTTTTAATTTACCAGATGCTTAATAGAAAAGCATTTCAGCTCTTCTCTTGCAAGTGATGATTGTGGTAAAACTGGGACTGTAGTAAAAATACATATTATCTAATTTGGTATCTTTAGAAAGTATTTGCTGTTTTCAGCTTTTGAATGTTTCAAGTCTTTATCTCTCCATTAAGACTTGCTGGGTAGTTTTAGTGTTTTTTTTAAAATTTTTCCATTTCTGATTTTTTCCTTCAGGGCTAGTAGTAAAATTAAGTTACTGTCACAATATAAGGTTGGATTCTTATCCTAGTTTTGTATCATGTGACTGTAATCCATCCTTTTGATAAAAATAACTTCCTTATCCACAGCAAAGTGCAGTATCACTTTTAAGCAGGTCAGCTGTGGAAGTGATAGTCCTGTGACAGAGCCAGATGTATTAAGCAATCCATTTCTCCATGTTTCCATAAAGATGGATACCTGAAACTCTCTGTTTGTGCCTTGGGAAGACCTTTACTCCTCTGTGGTACTACAACTTCTTTGGGAACACTCTCATGATTAAAGGAAATAATTTGTGCTAAATATTTCAGGCTTACTTTGATTCTGATATGGGGAGGAAAGAGCAGGAAGCACAGCAAAAAAGCTTGAACTGCAAATGGCCTCTGAGAATCTCACTGCAGGATTAGAAGCTCTTTGCAGGAGAGGGAGGACAGCATGGTGGAATGCTCAGTGAACATCCTGGCTAAAACTCTTGAGAGTTTTGTTCACAGATACTGCTGTCAACAACTGCTCCATTTGGGTTAGATTGTAAAGAAGCAGGCAATTTGTACAGAAAATAAAATGTAAAACTGCACCATGGAATAATTTTTATTACTAAATTATTTATATTTAGATGTGTTATTTTTTTCCTCTTTTATTTATTTTAAATGCAGAAAACTGAAGTACAGCCATTTTTTGAACTTAAGCTCAACATTTGTCTTGCAGCTACAGGCTTCTTTGCCTTCACCACAAGTGTGCTAGTGTTTAGGGTTCTCCAAATCAATAAAAGATACATAGAAATTTGCAATTTATTACATCAAGTGGGTCAGGAGGATTGCTTCTTGTGGTTTCATATAGAAATTTTGCAGAGCAAGGTAGATTACACTGAGAAGAGATAAATATTTGACAGAGCTAGATTGGAGGGGAGAGGTCATCTGGCCAGCTAGCAGAGGAAGGGGCTGCATGCTTGGTCAGGACCAGACGCCTTTCCTGGGCTCTCATTTGTCTGGGAGGTAAAGAAGCACTTTAAAGTATGTGCATTGTAAAACTGGGTTTGTCACCAGGGGTGGCACTGCTGTCACATTCCCGGTGGCCTAAATGGAAATTCTGAAATGTTGCATCAGAAACTGTTCAACACTGCACATGTGCTTCAGCAATGACGGAGGGGAATCATTCAAACCATGAACTTATTGAGCCCCAGCACACCTCATCCACCAGAGATTATTCCTGTGAGCAGTGGTTAATGCTGTTTAAGCACTTGGCTTGCAGACTTTCTTCTATACCTGCAGCTTCCTCAGACACCTAAACAGGGGATTTATGATTGTTTAAAGTACATGTGTCTGAGTGTCCTAATTCAATGTCTGATTTCTGGAGTCAGCAGACATATTGGTCTCACTGTAGCAGCTAAAAGGCTTTGAAGTTTTCAAAAAGTGTCTTAAGTGTTGAAGATATTTACAGCAATTCGTTCTGTGATAGCAAAAATTAAGTCCTGTTCTGCAGCACTGGTAATTTCAGGGAGTGAGATGCCATTATTAGTGGAAGCTTAGGCTGATAGCCCACCAGATCCCCTTTGGTGGGTGTCTGCCCTTTGAAAATGGGGTGAATGCCAATGAGACCAGTTATTCTGTGCCTCACAGGCACAATTGCAGTTGGATTGAAGAATGTCATTATGCAACTGGATTTCCTGTGGATCATGCAAAGAGATAAATGGTGTACAAGCCACATCATTATTGATTCATGCACCATTTGCCTCTTAGCTCACTCAGAGAAACACAATTACTGCTGTTACACTTCATTTAAAAGAATTGCAACTTTTCAGCAGTGCAAACAGCTATTGTGTCTGAATTTATATTCTTCCTAAGCCAAACCTTAATGTACTGGTTTATGTTTTCCTGATTGCAACCAAACCAAACTTAAGAGGGTTATAAAGCTATTTATTTCCCATTATTTGTTCTGCTTCTGCTGCCCTACAGAACTACAGAGCATTTTCCAAACTCAAAGCATAGCATACACATTTCCAACATTTATATTATGCATTATTTTAGTAATTGTATAAATGATTGTATTGACTGCAGTGTTTTGCTGAATTAAGGCTATAGATGGGATTTAGGTTCTATGCAGACATTTGTGATTTCTAGCATAGCAAGCAGGTAGAAATTTCTAGATGCCAATGCATTTGCATGGAAGTATAAGTTTAGGCAAACATCATGAACTTTGTTGGGCCACAAGAGTTTGATTAGAAATTTTGGCTGTCACATATTTAAGTGACTTCAATTGGTAGCAAGTATTTAAATTGAGAATGCCTGGATGAAAATGTGGTGGTGCAGCTCTCTGGGTGTGCAAGGGGGAACACTAATGGAGGCCCTGGAGAAGTGCCAGCTTGTGTGCTGGGCTGTTGAATGCTCTCAGCATTTGTCTTGCCCTGGTTTTACTGGAGCTGACTAAATACATGTTGTTGCCTTAAACAGAATGAAGAGGGATGCTAACAGAGATCCTGCTTGTTGCTGTGGGTCAAATTGAATAAGTAATGGCCTCTTCTGGAGTAATTTATAGGATGTCTGAATGCCATAGTATTACTTTGCATATTAAGAATGTTGTGATAATAGGTTTGCTCTAAAGTCTATATTTTCAGACAGTTTTCACTGCCAAAGTAATTAAAGTGTTATTTGTATCCTATATGCTGTGTATTAAGTGTGCATCTGTGATGGCTTATCCTGGAAGAGCTGGTCTCATTGGGAAGGCATATCCATGTCTTGGAGCAAAATGAGTCTGAGCAGCAGGAGCTGCGAGTGGTCTTGCTTGCCACTCTGCAATTCCAGGTTTTGCAAAAGGCCCTGCACTGGAGATGGGTTGTTTAAGCTGCCTTTTCAGTGCTGGGTCCAAATGGCACTATAGAAATTGGAAAAAACCAGCACTTTGGGACCAGTCACAGGCGCTTTCCTTCAGATTGCAGCAACATTAGCAGAGATGAGCCTCAAAGGTATCTTTCGGCATTAATGTCGAACTTAATCCTTGAGGGAACACTGGGCTGCAGATCATAATGCACTAGATTTTGAGAGCAAGTTTTCCTCTCTGAATATGAGTCATACTTGAAAATATGTTTTGTAATCAGGGAGAGAAACAGTTTTGTTCGGAAATGTTGTTCCTCTCAAATAGCAGCCACCAGGGAGAGTTTGTTTTATGCTACAGTAATTTCTCTGCTGTATTTTTTGTTCTTTTTCATTTATTCTCTTGAAAGAAATTTTTAGGGTGACTCATCATAGTAATAAGGATTATGCAAGCAGGAGGAGCTTTCTCTTCCTTGCAACTTGGCATGCTTATCATCTTTAGTGGGGTTTCTCTGACAGAAGTGAGGAAAAAGCTGCTCTCTAGGAGAGCAGTCCTGGGGAGCAGCAATGCTGCTGAAGAAGCCAGAACAGGGCATGGGTCACCAGGGGTTTTGTCTCCTGAAGCTCTGGTCCTAGTATCACTGAGGAAAAAAAGGGTAGTGGATGGCTTTTCATCTTTTTATCTATCTTATTTTAAATAAGGGGGTAAAAGGCTAAAACAAACTCAGTGCTCCACAGTTTCTGTTTTGGCTAAGAGTCCTTCCCAATAAAATTGCATGTTAAAAGGCAGGCTATACAGAGATCTCTGCACTGATAGAGGGCAGTGGAATTTCACCAGGGACTTTGAAAGAAGTAGAGCTGGGAAGAGGCTAAGTGTTTGGCTCCATTTTAACACACCCATATGCCTCATTTTTATTATTTATAGTCAAGGACAAAGCCATCTATGAAGCTGTTTTCTCAAAATATTTTTGCTTGACAAGATAATATTTTATCAGAAAAAACTTTGTAAAACTCATGAAAGTTTTACAGTCTGCCAAACCTGTAGCCTCATTTTTGGCTTTGTTTTACCCTTGATGATATTTTAAGACATTGAACAGAGTTACAAGTCTGTATATCTTCCTAGATTTGAAAATCAGGTAAGTCCAGACCAAATTAACTGGAGCTGTTTCCTGAGAGCCCTTTCCCAGCACTTGTCCTGTCTGGTCAGTCTCCATCTGCCCTTTTCCTAGACATATAAAACAATTTAATTTATAAATCCAAACAGTTGCTACTTTAGCTAAGGAGTCTCCAAATAGCTTTATTCTAGAGTGTCTTGGAATACAGCTGATACTGACAGAGTATTTGTATATATTAAATGTATTTATGTCTATATGAAATCCATACATGTATATATGAAATGTACAGTTCTTACTCAGTGAAAGCTAAGTAAGTATTGTCTGAGCTCTATTTCCACAGAAGGGGTACAAAGATAACTTTGCTATGGGGAAAACTGATGCAGCAGTAGAAGGTCTAAGTAGAGTGGTTTAGCTTTTTGGGGATGGATTTAGGAGAGCAATGAGGGCAAGAAGGCTGAAGGCTGCTTTTGGTTTTGGTTATGGGGCTAAGTCCTCTGAAGCAAAGTAAAGTTTCCTCTAAGTACTGCCCAAAAGGAGCTATTCCATTGATTAGCTGAAAAGCAGAAATTAAATGTGCTGTGGTGACATTCTGTGTTAGCTGTGAAGATGGGTGAGTGTGTGACCTGGGAAGGCTCACATAGAAAAGTTTTCCAGTGCTGTGTACCAGTGTTCAACACTAAGTTTCATGGTGCCAACAGAAACCTTGGATGGTGTCTCTGAGGCACACTGTGTGCTGCCAGCTCTGTGAGAGTTTGAGGCATGAGCCAGGCGTGTAACAGACTAGTCCTGGCCCTCTTGTGTTACCAATTTTAATGGAGCAGGTTCTGTGATGGAGGCCTGTTCTGTACTAGTGTTCCCCTGCCTGTGGGTCCTGCTCTGCTCCTTGTGCATTGGCAGCAGCTCTGATCTGTACTGCTGGAGTGTCTGCTCCCTGTGTGGCCTGCAGTGAAATGACTGCAGACACCTCTGTCCAAGTGACATTTGTGTTTTATTCTGAGCTGTGAATACTGTCTGGGCCACATTTATTTCTGTGAGCATGTTATTCTTGTGTAGGGTGATGACTACCCCCAGATGTCCCACTTTCAGTGTCCTAACAGACCCTCCTGTGAAACTGCAGGTAGTGCCCAGGGGAGCCAAGCAAGTAAGTGCAGGAGTGTTTTATCTCCAAAGCTTGTTTTACAAACTTTGGTGCTTGTTGGTAAAGAGCTCTTGCTTGTTCTGGAGCATTGATCCTCCTGGTGACTGACAGCATTTGATCTTCTTCCATTTTGTTTCTTTATGTTCATAATTGTGTCCCATTCCTTCCTGTGTGTTTGGGGAGCTTTGAGAGGCAGCAGGATGTGGTGAACAGCAGTCACGGCCACGAGAGGGCATGAGGAGCCTGCAAGGACTGAGAAGACACTAAGCTGCTGTAGGAGAAGGGAATACAGGTGACCTGGCCCCTGATCAGTAACAGCTGTGTTAATTACCAATACAGCCTCACCCCTAATGAGTTACAGCTATATCCAATAAAGATAAGTGTCATAAAAGGGAGTGGGTTAACTGGTGAGGGAGGAAGCTTGAGGAAGAAGAGGATCATGAAGGAGGATGATCCTGGGGAGAGAGAATCCCTGCAGTGAGGTCAGTGTGGGTGTGCAGTCAGAGCCTGTGGCTGGAACCTGCAGTCACAGTCTGGCTGGGGAAAAGCTGCAGTCAGAGGCTGCAAACTGATCCCTGCAGGCAGAGTTCAGCAGGGAATAACCAGCAGGCAGAGGCTGCAAGGGAAACCTGCAGCAGGAGCTGCTGCAGCCAGGCTCAGGGAATGGCTGGAGTCAGGCTGGCTGAGGTGTGAGGAGGAATAAACCAGGGCCCTGTTCATGCTGGGATAAACAAGAAATCTCTGTTTTGGCTTGTTTCTACCCTCTAACATGAGGGCTGCAGCAAAAAGCTGCTGTGCAACCTGCTGTGCTCGGCTCACTTATACCCACCTGAACCCAAGGATGGAAGCACAGACCCAGCTGTAGGGTTGCAGAGGTCAAGGGTTGCGTGTACACCTTGTTTCTGGCTTGTCTTTGCTGATCACTTTGTGGTTTTGCTGTTTAAAAACCTAACCTGTTTTTTCATTCAAAAGAAATCATGGTGGGCAGCTCATTGTAAGGAGATAGTTTAGGGATAGCCATCTCAAAGCCTGGAACAAGTCAGAATCCTGCCACAGTATTTTCTTCCTCTTGTATTTACAGATGGCTCTTGAGATGCACTGATTTGAGACCAATATCAGCCTCCAAGGTAATTCTTTTATTGGCTTGGGGAAGAAATGATGATCTGTGTGCAATCTGTAGTATGCTAGTACAAACTCCATCCAGTAATTGCATCCAAGTGTTATCTTGGAATGATCTGAAAAGGATGTGAAAGTGAGAGGCTGGTGTAGGATTGCAGCATGGCTGGATGCTGATGCTCAATTAGATATGTGTACTCTGGGTCCTAAAAGTTATGAAGAGCATTTAAAAATATACCTTCTTGGTCATTCATATTATGCAAATTTTTTCTGTATCTTGAATAATTGATCAGGGAAAATCACTGCAAATGTTCCATTTTAAAACTATAGAGATAAGAGAAACTTATTTGTTGAGAGGCAGAAAAGTATCTGTCAACATGCAATATTAACAGGCAACATTAGCTGCCTTCCCTGAAGTTGGCATTAGCATTAAAGTCTGATATCCCTCTGGGTTAACTGTTGTTGACTTGCCATTCAGATCTGCTCAGGGTGATGGACTGGGAGGGCTTTTTGATCTCCTCCAATCCCATCTGTGATAAAATATCAACCCACAGAGGAGGAGGTGTCTCTCAAAACTGCCTGTGCTATCAGTGGGGTCACGTTTCTGGGTGAGGGCCTGTGATCTCAGTCACTTCTTGCACGTGATAGCTGAGAAAACTTTCCTCCTATCTTACAAGCAGTGGAAATGAGGGATTCTGCTGGCCTTGATAGCAAATGCAAACTGTGTTCTGCTAAGAAATAGCCTTTGGCTGTTTGTTGTTGTAGCTGATTTTAATATTTGTATGCTGCAGATAAGTGAATCAGAATAAGCAGCAGAAAAATATTTATTTTCCACTCCTTGAGTTTATGCAAGTGAAATCAACACAAATTGGTGTGGGGGATGTAGTGAATTTAAAGTTGCTGTCCAGTTCAGAAATTATTTTCAGGCGACCCACAAATAACATGTTTGTTTTTTTGCCCAGTAATCTGGCTTTGCTTCCAAAGCCTGAGATGCTTGCCGAGCACATGGCCCAGGATTGATGTTATTTTATCTCATTTGCTTCACTGAATTGCTTGCATTCAATTCTTTTCATTGAAATGTACAAAGGAGCAGGTCATTTGCATAATGTGCATGTTATGTAGATACATGTCCAGCCTGAAAATGTAAATTAGACATTAATGGGGACTCAAAGAGCATTTGAGATTAGAGATTTTGGTCAATCCCTCTGGCACCAGGAGATAGATGGGTCCTGTGCATCAGAAGTCTGCTAGGCTCAAGGGGCAAAACTCTTAAAAAATTCCTGGAGTGCGAAATGCAACCCTGTAGATTTCCTGCCAAATTTGTTGGCCTATCTAGTTCTTCCCTCTCGCCCTCCCTCCTTTGTGGTGTAGGTTTTGCTGTTGTGAGCAGCCTGTGCTGGCCCTGACATCTCTGCATTGGTGGTTCTTGGCAGGTGCAGCTCACACTGCCTTTGTTGTGTGTGCACACCCCTGTGTTAAGGAGAGTCTGTGCAAAGGTGCACATTGGTGCAAAATTCCCCCAAAGAGGAGGTCAGCCTTGATTTGCTATGCATGCTTGGCATATATGCTACATTCTGTCTCTTGGAACGTCTGCCCTGTCTGTTGGGGAATTGCCTGTCCATTTTAGACTCCTTTGGACAGTCCCTGGAGCATTTTTGTGTGAGGAGGAGACAGCTGTTAAAGCAGATATTCTCTGGGAAATGCTGGGTTGTGCCTCCTCTGTATGACAGCAGTGCTGTCCTCTTCATGGGGAGAGATGCACAAAAGTTTCTCACATCAGGAGAAGAAGCCTAATGAAAGCAATAAATTCTTTAAACAAAATTAAGGGGCTACCATAAAGTCTTTAAATTCTGTGTTGGTTGTCCCGGTTTTGGCCTGGACAGGGTTAGTTTTTGCAGTGGCTGGGAAAGGACATGGCCAGGACCTGGAAGTTATTTTATACCACCTAATGTTGTTCCTGGGGGGGGAAAGGGACTCTCTTCTGAAGAGAAGGGGTTCTGGTTGAGAAAAAGTGGTGGGGGAACCTTCTGGTATTGTTTGTTGTCATGGGCATTTTTACATGTGAATCACTCTCTTTTGTACCCTTATTGTTATTAATACTGTTTTTCCCACTGTTCATTTTCTTATCTCATTACCGTTTCCAGTAAATTTTTCTTATCTCAGTCCATGGTCTTTACCTTTTTTGCCTGCCATTGGAGGGAGTGGAGGAGGAGCAGTGTGGGGTTTTTTAGTGAGAGTATGAAATTGGAGAGCACCATTCCTAAACCTTGACATTGGTTTGTCCTACCTCATTCTTTTCTATTGAGCTTGTGCATTCTTTTCTTTTCAAGGTGAGCTTGTTTTATTCTGTAGAGGTCTGTACAGACCATCTTATTGGAATAGCACAGTGTACTCTTTGTGAGTTCTCTGAGGATGCTTGTTGGTTTGTTCCTCCAGGAAACAAAATGAAGTCACCATAGCTAAAAGGATTGTATGTTTTTTTTATTAAGAAGTGACTTTTCAGTCCTAACTGATAGTTCCAGCTGAGAGCAGTTGGGAAGTTGCTGTTGTCTCTGCACCATGACTGATAACAGGAGGCAAGTATTATGAATTGGAAGAGGAGACAATTAGACAGGTGGGAGTCCAGGTAAGAAAAGCCCAAGATGGGGATGAAAGGAGTATGAGTAATGTTTGTATCATTTGACTGGGAGAAGTTGTTGTGTGAGAGGTGGAGGAAAAAACACCTTAATACTTCTTGGGGAAAGGTTTGCAGCCTTGGGCGCAGCAAATTGTGTATAAGCTATATTGGTAACTCCATTTCTTCCAAACAAAACACTGGAAAATGTTTGTTCTCATTTCGTTGTTTGACAGTACTGGCAAGACACAGCCTGCAGTGTGTTAAGTGCATAGATGTGTGTGGTGAGATCAAGTCTGGTAAACTCCTAATGCAATTTTACAGGACAAGGAATTGAACACATTTTAAATGTGGTAGACAACAACTAGTAGTGGTGCTAAGAATAGGATTTTTTTTTTTTTGAAGTAGGATCCTTTTCCACAAAGATCCTATGATTGATTAATAAACCAGATTATTGTTTGTTTTGTTGGGTTTTTTCACCTCCATGAAAAAAGACAAAGCAAAGACACTCTAATGAGCTCTCCAGTGGCATTATTAACGCAGTTGGGTTTTTTTTTTTTTTTCTTGTCTGCTCTAAAAGGTGCTGAGTTGCTGGCAGCCAGTTTACTGAATTGGAATCAACTTTGCCATTAGTACACCTTCAGGTCATTTCCAGAATATTCCTAACTGGCCAACTGTTGCCCTGGACTGTTAAAACTTGGGGTTTTTTTGTTTGGTTTTAGCTTCTCTGAGAAGTTGTTTAACAAGCGTATCTGTTAGTGAGAATTGTCCGAGCTCCTGGCTCCTCAGGTGTTGATAATTTACCTTGTTTGGGATATCTCACCACTGCCAATACAAGTTATGGACTGATTTTCAGCTTAAGTGGGAAGCTGACTGAAACTTTTTATCGGTGTTTTTGTTTGGATATCAAATATGGTATTTACAGAAAGAAGTGTAATAACGAAGCATTGGTTAGCTTGTCTGTAGATAACATCTGATAACTTGTAACTTTCTGATGAACTACTGTCTATTTGTGGCACCTTTTGCTGATAATAAAAGAATGCTTTGAGTTCTAAAGAGTTCAAAATCCTTTCTCAATAGAGATCTTCCCTTTGAAAAATACAGCTGTTATGCTGAGGACAGAATGCTCTGTGCTTGTTAAAGTGAGACTTTCAGAAGAGACTTTATCCTTTCATTTACCAGTTTACTGTCTTTAAAAATGAGTATGTCCCTTTGTGTGAAGCAGAGCAGCAGCACAGGAGGACAAATAGCTTGTTCATGATGCCTTGGACAGCAGCAGTAAGAACTAAACTCTATTTCTACAGTCCAAGGGGTTTTTTTTTGTTGTTGTTGTAGACTTTTCAGATACAGCTTTCCTGTGACTGTCAGTGAGAGTTCAGCTGGCTTCTTTGCTCTGGTTAAACTGAAAGTGATGGTGAATGTCAGATGCTATTTATCCCAAAAGGGAAAATAGAATCTTTCTAGCAAATCCAATTTTTCTTGAATGTATCGTTTCAGAGAATTTCTGCAGTGAGCCAGTGTTTCGTAACGCACTATTGTTTATTGTTCAAATGCCACAATCTTCCACAAGGAATGTCAAATGATAAAATTTATGGAGAATTTATGGCTTAAAATGAAGGAGAATGTAGATTTATCTCTAAAATGACTGAAGTTAAGTTATAGGATTTTTTTTATTGAATTGGGAAAAGTACTATTTCATCAAGTACACTTGGGCTGATGTCCTGCACACTCTCTTTTGTTTTCTATACTAAAACTCTGAAAATATACTAAAACTGACACCTAACATACTTGCTGTAATGCAAGAGATGCTTCTGAACAAAATCAGTGATTTGTTTGGGCTGACAAATTATTTCTTTAGAAAGAACAGCATTAAATTGTTCTTTGCTTGCCCCTAGTGTGTTGAACTCTGTCATCGCTAATTAATCTCTTAGACTTGGGCACTGTAAATATGCAAGGATGGGTATGGTTTTTGATAGTAATTCTTGTGGAGATGTATTCATAAGCTGATGTAAAAGGACTATGGCATTAGATGGCAATTTTCACAGCAAGATAGTTGGATGGGAATACCTGCCCAATTAATTTTCTGGGGGCTTATGCAAGACACAGTTTAAAAATAAAAATATTGTCCTCCAGCAATTAAGACACAGATTAGGAAATACAGGTTAGTCAATACCCTGCAAAAGGCTAAGATTGAACTGACTTGGGCTCAGCAGTATCACAGGTACCTCTGAGATGTCTGCAGGTTGGGCGTCTTCACAAACTGCCCTGGATGGCTTTCATGGTTATCCTTGGGTAACCAAGCCAAGATGATCTGCTGTTACCTCCAGGGATATCTGCTCACAAGCCACTGTCTATGGGGACACAGTCCTGTCTCTTGAAGGGATATGATGGGGAGCTTGCTGGTGTGCCTTAGGAGCACAGGTGTAAAGGCTGCTTCCCTGCATTGCCTTTTCAGAGTTGGACTTATTGCTAGGAAAGATTTAAGGATAAAATTGGCTTTGCTTAAGGTGTAGCTGGCAGCACAGGAGGAGGCACACTGTTGAAGGAAAAGCCAACAGTTGAGATGATCTTAGGGTCTTTCAGCTCCTTAGCTAGCTTTTACTTCTCTGCATTGGGTCAGACCAAGGTACAGTTCACAGCCCTTACAGTGCTGTGCCTTACACTGGTACCTGGAAGGGTGTTGATAACAGACCAGTGCTTTGGCTACTGCCAAGCAGTGCTGTCCCGAGGGAGATGCAGTGATCACCACGGAGTCCAAGAGGGGAAAAGAGTAAGTTTAATTTTTTCTACAACTTATATAGATTTCTAAAAAGGAAACCAGATTGGAAGACTGAGGTTCAACCTCTTCAACTCCACTTGTCTTAGACAGTGTCCATCAATATTCCTTTCACAGAAAGGAATCCAGAAAACATAACAGTTCTGTAAACATTACTTTGTTTACATGAAATTTCTGACTCCAAGGCTGAAGGCTGGAAAACAAGGTGACAGGCTACTGCCAAGCAATGCTGACATTCCTTTCCCCACCAAAGGGAATGGGAGTGGGCAAGATCCTGGGAGAGGACACAACCATGCCAGCTGACCCAAATCAGCCAAAGGGTTATTCCATACCATATGACATCAGCTCAGATATATAAGCTAAGGGAGAGAGGGGGAAAGGGAGGGTATTTGTGAGTTTTCAGTGTTTGCCTTCTGGAGGAGCCATTATGTGTGCTGAAGTCCTGCTTCCTGGGAAGTGTCTGAACATTGCTGTTGATGGGAAGTAGAGACTTTTTCTTTTTAGCCCATGCATGTGCAGGTCTCTGCTTATTTCTTTCTTTTACTCTAATCAAACTGCCTTATCTCACCCTGTTGGTTGTTCCCCATCTTATTCTCTCCCCTGTCCCAGCAGGAAAAGGAGTGATAGAGTGACTGAGTGAGCACCTGGGATGCAGCCAGGTAAACCTGCTACACTTTCCTTCACCCCAGTTTAGCTGGAATGTCCCTCTTTAGTCTGAAATGACTCTTGCTTTGATCGTGGCAGTCCTTGCCTTCTATCTAGCCTTACATTGTCCCTTCTGCCTCTTCCAGAGAAAGGGGGGATACAAAACGAACTCTGTCCTTGTGAGAAACAAGTTAATGGAAGTTGATTTTGCTGGCTATTATATGAATTGATATTAGATTATAGATTATATTGTTAATTAAATATTGTGACGTTGTTAGTGTTGGGATACCAATATGTATTGTGGAGTGATTGATGTTGTGGTGGTTGTGAGGTTGGTTTTTGCAGGGATGGTTTTATGTGTTGTGGTGTGGGTTTACATTGGACAGACTGTTGCTGGCCAAGCCTTTGGACATGACCTTAAAAGGAGAACAACTTCATCCAGTGATGGCCCTGAGGACCACCCTGATGAAGCTGCTTCTGCACCAAGGAGAGTGACATGGACATAGACAATACAAAATCAAAATGATATGTGCATCAAGCTGGTGCAACACCAGAGGTATAAAAGGCAGAGCCATCATTTTGTGGACAAGCCTTTGGCGGTCTGCCATGCTCCCAGTGCTGCCCCTTTTGCTTTGTGATTTTTTTTTTTAAATTTTTATTGTTCTCAATTAAACTTTTATAACTCATTCCCACTTGGGGTTTGAGTTGTTAATTGCAGTCCTTTTTTCTTAGAGGTGGTGAACAAGAGTGTCAAAGCCAAATGCCCTTCCCAGTAAGGCCTTGCAAGAATTCACCTCCTACTTTCTTGATGTTGAGACCTGGGATAAGTTGGATGTGTTGATATATGACCTCTTTTCTTGCACCCTTTTCTCCTTTGTCTTGTTTGCTGTCTCAATACATTCCCACCTCAGCATTTCTGAAGACCTACTTTTAAAGCAGGATACCACATACTATAAGGAATATAAAATGTGGGTCTTGTATTAAATTTGTAACTTTTCTTGTGAGCATCATGGGACAGCTTAATGTGACACTCTGGTTTGGGGGATTTGAAGGGAGTCTTGGATGGTTTCCTACCCTTCATACAAATGCTTTTGTTGTCTTTCTGCAGCCGTATCACAAATAGATGCCTTTACATATGTAAGTCTATGGGGGTTATCATTGTCTCATTCCTCACACCTTCAGAGGAACAGCTGGATATTCATAGCTGTCTTAAAGGACTAACAGAGCCATGGGCATTGCTGACAGGACAGCAGCAATTTCATGCTGTCAGTTAAGGTGGATTTATTGATGCTGAGTAATGAGCACATCATTACTTTGTTTGAGCTACTTTTTTTGAGCACTAATTGTTGGTTACTTAAGGGTTTGACAGCTGAGCATAATTCACTCTTAGGGAATAATTGATTAAACAGCAAGCATAATGCAAATAACAGTGTGATGTTTCTTTTAATGAAAAAAGTGAAGTGTAGTTTCACTAGTCAGTTTCTAGCCAGATTTCTTGCCTTACTTTCTGGCATCGACTGCCTTGTACACAAATTCCTAAGTACCCATCACCTGAGTTTTAAGAAAACAAAACCAAAACTTTTGTGGCACAGTTGTGTATCCAATTTCTTAGTGATCCAGTTATTAAA
Organism: Cettia cetti; assembly: GCA_013401135.1. NCBI lineage: Eukaryota > Metazoa > Chordata > Aves > Passeriformes > Sylviidae > Cettia > Cettia cetti. The sequence continues at coordinate 35,416 of VZUI01044836.1, forward strand.
ATATCAGAAATCCCTTGTTTTGCATCCAGAACATAAAGCTCTGTCTCTGACCAAAGAGACTTAACTGGGATAGGACTAAAACCAAAACAGTATTTCCTAGTGAGCCTTCAGCAAAGCGTATTTTCTTCTGGCAGAGGTGGAAGATACACAACACAAGTAATACTTGGTAAGTGGTTTCTGTTCTGATCCTCTTAAGGGGAGGAGAAGAGGCAAGTTTTGTCTCAATCCCCAACTGTGGAAAGGAACTGGGTTCTAAACATATCCAAAAGCAAGATTTAGACACAAATGGGGTTAAATTTTGGGATCCACAGCAATAATACAACTTTATTATTTATTATTAAGAGGAAGGAAAGAGAGAAAATAGAAAAATATCCAGAATAATTATGAGATGCACAGGAAAGGGGTTACCACTTGTACAGGTCCAGTACTAGCTCATGAGTGTCCCTTAAGACAAGGCAAGAAAGACCTGGAAAACAATTTCTCTAAATAATGTGGAGAAATGCTGGTCATCTTGGCTTTTTTAATGCGTCTGTCAGTTCTGCTTTGTCTTACTTGTGTCCATGTCTGCTCATGGGCTTGATTGTCTTATATCAAATTTGCCATCACAGGTAATCTAGTACATCTTTGCAGGATTATTTAAGATTTTTTTATTTACTCTTTGGCAGCTGGATTGGGTGCTGCTTGCTTGTCAGCTTCAGAGGCAGGAGAGAAAGACTGCCTCATGTCCTTGAGCTCACTGCAGGCCTTGCTCCTTATGCTTCTGTTCACACACCATCAATTTGGAAATAAAAATCATTAGGGAAACCTCTCCATGGTTTTCAGTGCGCAGACAAGTTTGTTTGGAATATTACACTCCACTTGTTGGGCCTAGCCTGGATTCTGCAGCAGGTGGATGCACAATATCTCACATGTGTGAGCTCTGCTGTCAGTTGTGATAAGTGGGTAGAGAAACATGAAAAAATCTGGTATATTGGCCTCCAGATTTATTTGGAAGTCTAAAATTATATTTGTTCAATGTAGAGGAGAGCAGAGAGTGGTCTGGCTCTATCTATGTTGGTTCTTCCAAACACTTCTTTTAAATCCCTTTTCTTTAGCCTTTGTGTATATTGGCTTTGGCTTGTTGCAGCAGCAGCTGCTGTGATGGCTGTTTCCAAGGACCAAAGGAGACCTTTACAGCAGCATCGTGGCAATAGCACAAAAAAGGAATGAAGGAAAATATGGACACATTGCTGGATGTCTCCGTGCCTGTTGTTACCATTACAACTGGGAAGTGATGGTGAGGAGGAGGAAGAGATCTAAGGGTGTTCAGGTTACTGCCATTGCACTAGAGGTGACTTGTGCTGAGAGGCAGTAAGACAATCTGGGAGAGGAGCTGGTATTCAAGGTTTTGGTTGAGGCTAAAGCCTGTTTGCACCCTTAAAGTCTGAATGTCCTCAAAGCCTACTCTACAAGCATGCTGGCAGAAAGCGAGAATGTTCAGTGCATGGTAAGTGGGTTGTTTTGGTCCCTTCCCCCCCCCCCCCCCCACACACTGTTACTAGGCATTTTACTTTTTTTATCCCTTCTAATGTTAAATTTCCCCTCTCTTAGCATTGTGGTATGAGAGATTCCACTTTTAGTTTTGCTGATGCATTTGAAAGACCCAAAGCAGCCCTTGAAGACTTCCCTAGAAGCCTACTATTATTGTCATAAATACCAGAACCCCTATCCTGGTGTGGATAGGTTTGACTAAATGATCTTAAAGGTCTTTTCCAACTCTAGTTCATTCTGGGATTCTGTGAAAGCCTGCAAGAGAGCATTCTTTGGTGCTCAAACTCACTGGTCTGTAAGAAGTTAAAAATGGTTCTGGCTTTTTGTCCCTAAGAAGCAGTCAACCTTAATGCGAGATCTTTGGTGTTAAAGTTTCATATAATAAAAAAAGTTACAGAAAATTTCCTGTGAATATTAAGTTATTTTTGAGTGAGGAAAAGCAAGCCTAGCAGATGACGGAACCAAGCTGCTCTTTGTAATGAGTCCCACAGGAAAATGCTCAGACTGTGTTAGGAGAGTTTTTTTTCTGAGCTTGTGAACCACTAGTCAGTAGGAGTCAAAATGTGGATACTGATGTGCTGATAAGCCTTTCCTTTCATCTAAATAACCATATTATTTTGGGGATAAGGGGATACAGAATAAAATAGCTCTAGAGAGGTGCTGCCCACCCACCCTTGGAGAAAAAATTGCTAATCATATTCCAGTTGGTGAAAATATAACGAAGGCATATAAATGTTTAGACCTTATACCAAAATAGATTAGCAATTTTAAATGAAACACATTTAGCAAATTTTACAGAGCATTTTATAATGCAGAGATCAAAAATGAAATGAAAAGGAAGGGAATTAGTGCTGCAGTATATTGCTTTTTTCCCTCCTAGTGACAGTAAGGGGAAGTTCAGATTCAACATAACTGATGAATGAAGAGCAGAACAAGTTGAAATGTGATTAGTGGAGTGTCAGATGAAAAAAATATGCCAGCAGAAACTCACTGCTTCTGACAGGCTGCAAATGCTCTGCCCTGGAAACAGAATAGCCTGATTCACAGTAACTCAGTCCAGATGAGATGAAATGATGCTCACCTTTGGAAAAATGCTGTGGGTATATAAGGAAAAGCATGTAAGTGCCCTCACTTGTGGATGCCCATCTCAGGGGCCCTGGGTGCCTTCAGCTGAGCAAGTACAAGATCTAAATAGGAAAATTGTCAGTTGGGCTGCTGCCATTGTGCCTGGAAAAGTTTTCAAGCTCAACACTCATGGAGCCTGAATGCTGAGTTAATCAGAAACCTGTCTCTCCTGTTCAAAGCAAGTGGAAAATTTGTCTAACTTCATAATTAAGAGGAAAAAAAGCAAGTTAATGATCTGTTTCTGGTACTGGGGAGAGATGTGTAACTGATACTGAATATTCAGTATGTAAATCTACATGATATGAAAGAGCCAGACTTCCTCAAAGGGGAGAATGGAACCTCTTTTGATTTTTTTTTTTTAAAGTGGCTATTATAGATTTCTATGCCTTCTCATTGTCTGATAAGATTTCATTAAAAATACCCAGAATTAGAAAGCACTTTTTGCAATTTGACCGTCTAGAAAGGGTTATTGTCAGGGTATTTTGGTTAAAAATTTTCTGGCTTTATACCACTGACAACTTCAAAGTGTTTTAAAATAAGCTTGCAAATATAAAATATGTTGAATATGCCCATGGCTGAGGATGGAGATGATTCAGGTAAGTTATCAGACTGCAGCAAGTTTACTGTGTAAGATATATGGACAGCTATGCTTCACTAGCTGTAAGATAGGCAGCCAAGTATTTGTAAATTTAAAAATGCTGTTTGAAAGTTCAATTAATGCCTGTAAAAAATCCCAAATGAAAATAAAGTCCTGTCACTGGGGTATATGCTGTAGCATATCTTTAAAATAATGTTTTCCATCCAAAACCGTATAGTCAAAATATCAGCAATTATGTTCTGATAAATGTGGAATGTTTGGATTGGAAAATAGGATTATTCAAAAGCAAAGAAAGATGTAGTGCTGTAGCTAATAAAAAAAATTAGAGGTAAATTAAGGGCATTCTTAGGCATGTCTTCTAATAAGATGAACTTCCTAATTTCCAAGGAGAGCAGACACTGCAATGCAAGAAAGAGACATGGGCAGGTGAACAAGCACATTTTTTTCAGCTGTTGACTATTTGGGAGCTCCAAAGGTCTTTTGGAGCTCTCAGACTATAGAATGGGTTGAATTCTGGTATCCTTTGTGTTGGGAATGTGACTGGCCTGGCCTGTATTCTGGGTGTCCTGTACATTCTTCTTATTTCACTGAAAGGAAGAAATCCTCCTCTGGAGGGTGGAGCTAAAGGAGGATTGTGTGGCTCCCTGTTCTCCTTATTTTTCTTGCCTTCTTTTGTATCTGCCTAGGGAGTGTCAGTATTAGATTCCGTTTGCTTCTGGACACAGGATGAGGAATGTTTGAGGAGTTCTGTTGCTCCCCAAAATGGTTAGTTAAAGAAAAGCAACTGTAATAACTGCTGGAGGAGGAATAATTGGTTAATTCTGTACGCCAGCTGTTACTCATTTGTCATGAAGGAAAGAAGCCCAGCTTATGTTCTGTGCATAAGTGGTTTAATTGGTCTCTCTATTTGAACACGTGCCCACTGATGTCTTCAACTGACTGCACTGAGAGCAGAAGAACTTTGTACCTGGGCCCATCAAGAGAGGCCATAAATCAGCCATTCTAGTGTTCTGCCTTGTGCTGAAAGGGACATACGTGCATCATATTTAATCTAAACAAAAACTTCTGTTAAAACCTGTTGGAAATTACAGTTTTAAATGGTGCCCTTTGAGTCAGGGGATGGCAGGAGAGGTTCTCAGAAACGCTGGGAATCAGCCTGGAAAGAGCACAGTAAATGTGGGCTGCCTCTTGCCTCTCCCTTGCACCACAGCTGCTGTGAGCAAAGGGATACCAAGTCAGTTTTGTATTTTTAGCTCCCTAAACTAATTTGGGAAGCACTGAGACTCCAGTGGTGGGAATATTAGCAGCTCCAGTGCTGTTAACTGGATGGCTTTGTGTATGAGAGAGGAGCTTTTGAAAAGCCTGGATAATCTGAAATTAGCCACAGCGATATCCGGAGGACCTCAAATCTGATGTCTATAATGTATTCAATGTAGCATGAAGCAGAATGGAAGCCAGACAGATGAATGCACAGCTGAGCCAGTTGGAGGATATGTGAAAGACAGAAAGTATAAAGATTTGGATAATTTAGCAGGATATAAGCCTAGAAAAGGAGCTGGGCTCAGTTGATCTTGACATGACTGGAGCTAGGCTTAGTGAGGAACTGTTAAAGACAAAACCAGTAAGACAAACGCCAACCTAAAGTAGCAGATAAGATTTTTTTTTTTTAAACTATCATGATAATTTCAGCATAAATAAGCAATCATCTGCACTGGTACCTAGATGGACAGCAAGCCACAAAGAGCATTGCTATCCCAAAAACTGAGATTTCCCCAGTGGAATTTAAAACTCTCCTTGCCGTGACAAGTTTCCAATAGTGAGAAAGTTGTTGATCTGTACATAATTCGGGGTTGGCTGTGTCTGACAACGCAGAAGGCATATGTTTGGACTAGGGACACTATTGACTAGTTTCAAAAGATCATAAATATCATGTGCTCTCCTAAGTCAAAGTGTATAGCATGAGGAGAAATGAGTCTTAAGCTGCAGTGAGGGAAGGCAAAATAATTAGGCAGTAGCATATATTGGCATGGCAAAACGTAGCACTTCTGTCAACTTCCAAAGTTTTTTATGAGAGTTCTTCCAAAGAACTCTGTGGAGCTCTTTGAGGATAAACCAGATGAACATCTTTCATGCACAACAATTGCACAGCATTGCTAGGACCTCAGTGGTGATCATCTCTGCCCTTTCTAGCCTGATAATTGAGCAGTGCTGGGTTAAATATGAGCCCTAATGTCTGAAAACAAACTCAAAGTGGACAGATGTACTTGGTTTCTAATGACTGGTAACAGGTGACATACATCTGATGCTTTGGCAAACTTGGATTCTAAAACTGCTATCTGATATGCAAGTGACATGTCTGGGAGTGGAAATGAGTGGCTTGGATGTTTTCTGATACAAAATCCCTTCAGGAAATCCCTTTTAAAGTCCACTAGGGAGGTGCACCTGTGTGCTGATCCGTCTTGGGGTGGTTTTTCTATTCCCTGATCATCTCTCCTATGCCCAGAGATGATTGCTGTAGCTTCAAGGGGGGGTGGGGGGTGGGGGTGGTGGCAGTATGGGACGTGTAAGGTCTGACAATTCAATATCTAGCATTTATTTTTTTTGATTTTTTGATGCCATATGGGTACTCCATTTGTCAGTAAACATTGGGTTTTTTCCCCACTTTCATCCATTAGTATTAATTTACCATTGACAGAAAGGGATTGTTTGAACCTTTTTTTTTTTTTTTTTTTTTTTTTTTTTTTTTTTTTTTTGAGGAAACACTCATTCCTAAGTGTTTTTCTCCTAAACTTGTCTCTAATCCATGGCCCTTCTTGCAGTTCTGCTGATTTGTTTCTTGCTGATGGGACTGTTGATGACTTCGTGTCAGAAATGGATTTTTGTGTCTTGTGGGAAAACCACAGTGTGACTTCAGCTATAACTTGCATAACCTCACAAGAATAAATTTATAACTATATATAGCAGTAGTTTTTGAGAATAGCTATAAGTTTCTGTGACGTTTCTACATAAATACTTGCAATGAGAATATAAATACTGTATTTATTTGATTAACCTAGCTAACTTTAATTAGCAGTAGATTCATCTTTGTAGATTGATAGCCTGTCAAAGGCAGGTCCTTCACACCTGCCAACTCGCAATTTGCTGAGAGAAAATGAGAAAGCTTTGAAATGCATTCTGCACCTCCAAATACTTTTTTTTCTGTTTTCCTGCTGCTGTTTTTTTAAGCAGAATTAAAAAAGAAAAAAGGACCTCTTCAGTTTTCTCCAGAATATTTGCTTGGTATCTACTTTTTCCCTGCTTTTAGGTGATGGTGAATTACACAGCACCCTAAAAGCATGTTAGTATTTATATAGTAATATTTTTTCAATGAAATAAGACATTTACTAGAATCAGTTCCCTTTAACTGGCAAATTTTGTTTCCTTATTTCTTTCATCTTCCTGTGTATTAAGTAACAGTGAAAAAAAATCCAAATACCAATTCTGGGAGTATTTTTAGCAGTGCACACAGAATTGCTAGCCTTTCAGTGGGTCTCCAATAAAACTGTCATACTAAGGTCACAGTATTATATGCAGTATTCCCAAAGGTTTCCTGATGGCAGTTTGCATAGACTGGCTGCCCCGTAGCCTTGCAACACTATTCACAAAGACCTGGAGATGTTTCTGGGGTTTTTATGTGCTTTCTCACTTGAATCTGAGTGGGCTTTGTCTGGATTTCTGCTTAGAGAAGTGAGTACATCTCAACATATTTTTTGCTCATTTTTGAGCGCATATTTATTGAAATGTGCCCAAATGCATAGCAGATTTTGGACTTCAGCACATCGCTGCAACTTTGGGCTTGCTTTTCCATCCATTAATACTTCCCAGGAAACCTGCACATTGCCCAACATCACCAGCTCCACTGCCCAATCAAAAACATGATGAAAAAGGTAACAAACTGGTTATTTCCATCATCCTCAAAGCAAACACCATTTTGTACCACCACAGGGAACTGGAAGAGGAGAGGCATGTCCCTGTGCAATGCGATAGACAGAGGACAGCTGAGGGCTTAGGAACCCACCCTGGTGGACTCAGCAACTCTAATTTCTGCCAAATTACTTTTTGTAATCTTAGATCTGTTTTGCATAGTACAAGTAATTCAAAGGTTCCCCTAGATGAGTTATGACTGACTTCAAATTCTCCAAAAGCATCACTGTGGCCAAGGGGACCAAAACTACTCAAAAGCAAACAGCTGCAGTAAAGATTCATCTATGGAATAATGGAATTCTACTTTTAAAGATATTTTTATAGGCAGCTGTAACAAAACCAAAAAAGAAACAAAAAAGAGTCCGGTTTGGTGGGCTTTGTAGAAACCATTGGGGCCTGATGCACCAGGCTGGGGCTGCCCCTGCTGCTCCCTTCCCCTCACAGCATTGTGGCAGGCTCTGAAAGAATGTGTGGAGAATTCATGGAAAGGGGTAGAGTCACAGAATAAACAGTTATTAATCATGTTTGGTGCTTTTCAGCACTTTTTTTCCTCTGTGGAAAATGGAGCTGCTGCCAAATTACTTAGTGGTTTTTATCATTGCTTTTGTCAGGTGTTTGACTGTGAATTCAAAGCCAGTTCTTTAAAAGGCAAACTGCCATGGAATATTTAAATGTATCAGCGAAGTTAGAAAGTGTATAAAAATCCCTGTAATTCAAACCTCTGTTCATGGCACAAAAGAGCAAAGTGCACCAAAAAGAAATTGTTAAATTTACCAAAGGAAAAAGTCTGTTTCACAGTACTTTTGAAAAAAGAGATCAGCTTAGTATTGTGCAAGAAGTATATCACAGATTGTCAGGAAGATGGTGCAGACTTGCTTAGGATTCCAAAGAAAACAATATTTTTAGTAAGACAGTTATCCAGCTGTAAAAAGGCAGTTTTATCCTATGCCTTTGAGGAGCTGACAGTATCTTGCTTTTTCTATTTGTCTTACATTTGGACAGATCATAATATTTTTTTATTAGAATTTGTGGGAGGAAAAAAGCAATGGCAGTGAAATCCCTTGTGAAATCACTTGAAATTGCTTTTCACTTGCCTGAATAAATTTGATATTGATTTTTGTCCTTTTATAAGAATGAAAGGTTAATGAAAACAATCCCATTGCTTTCATCCCTAGGTAGCAATTATGTAATAGATAGAGGACTCAGTCTTTTAGTTCTTCTGCCTAACAAAAATGTTAGTGATTATGTATTAGCCTTATGAAAGATTAGCAGTTGCAATGGGAAAAGATTTATGGCAGAGTATCTTCAAGAGCTGTCATGCAGTGCGTGACAGATTAATAACTCCAGCCTTTTCATATTTTACTCACTGGCTATTTCTCTCCTAGGCTGAGATGTGCTTACCCTGGTTTCTCCATGGGTTGTCTCTTGCTAATGTTTGTATTGAGTCTGCTGCTCTGGCATGTCTGTGGGCTTCTCTACACGTTGCAAGCTTCTGTGGATAAAAATGCAAGCAGAGAAGCTCAATTCCTTTGCCATTCACCAGCCATGTTCTCCCTTTAGGGCTTGAGTGAGATGAAGATTCCTCATAACACATTTACGTGCAGAAGTGAATTTTTATTCAGAACATGCCATCAGGTTTGATTGTTTTATAAACAGTTGCTACCCCCACAATTCATTTTAAGATCTTATATAATCCATAGTCCATGAATAAACTTTTGAGCAGGAAAGAATTACATTTCTACACCAATGGCTAGAGTCTAATCACACCTCCCAAAGCCGACAATTTCTGACAGAATGGCAAATTCATTTTCCTGAAGACACACAGTTGACAAATATAACATTCTGTTGGCAAACATAGTAATTTTTCAACTTCTGAAAACCTTTAAAATTTAGTATAGCAAAAAAGACTGTGTCAGTTGCAGGACTGAAATTGTTTATCTATCTATAATTGTACCAAAAAATCCCATCCCACACAAGAACTTGGATTGTCAACATCCCATAAGATCAGTGATAAAAACCATGCTGCAAACTGGTGTTTCTGTTCATGTCCTTGTCCTATTTTGCAGTGTTTTTTCTGTTTTAAGGGGCTTAAAACCAGCATGTGCCTAGTTATTGCTGCAGTAATAAGCATGCAAGCCACCAATTCAAATATGAAATGTCTGTGTGACAATGTACAAACTCCTGCAATGTCTTATTTACAGATAGTTCTCTGACAGCTGTAATTCAATTTGTAGTTTGTATATTTGGTCTTGAAATCAATGCCTGTATTATCCAACTCATGGACTGCAGATGAGGGTTGCTGGGCACCTGATCTGAGCTGTGAGCCAAGCTCCATGCTGTCCTCCATACACATTACTGTGATGCTAAAAATCAGGTGTTGCTGATGGTGTGGGGTTTTTCTTTTAACAGCTCTTTGCATAGAGAGGGAAGATACCAGCACGACTCATATTATGGTCCTACTTTGAGATTTTATGGTTAAAACAAAGGTAAGAGGCTTTAAAAAAATAGTAAATTCATTGACTTTTCTGTTATGATTCCTGCTGTTTTCTTGTATTTCTTTGGGCACTGAGGAGGCAGCTCTCCAATGAGAGGCAATTGCTGTGAGTTTATTACTCTAATATTTAATTTTTGGGTTTTGTATGTTTTATGAAGAGTTTACATTAAATTTTGAATATTGAAAGTTTAATTTAATACCTACAAGCCACTCTTCAGCTGCTTTTTGTTAACTTGTATTTGCATATTACCTGCTGGTTTGGCTCTGTTGGAGATCCTTCTCTGTTAATTTTTATGAGGCCTCATTCAATAGAGGATGTTTATAAAATCATTCTGGAGCCATAATAGCTGGCTTTCTGTTTCTTCTTATTTCTCCTTTTCAAATTTGACCTCATTGCCAGTTTCATCTCTTTGAATTTTAAACTGACATTTTAAATTCTTCTTCTGTTGCATTTTAAATAGATTAATTACCAGGTAGCATGCAGAATACTTTCTTAGTGTGACAGGCTATTTCCATCTCTCTAATACATATTAAAGTTTACCCTCTTGCATCAGCAATGGTCTATCCACTGTGTTAGTTGTATCAGTGAATACTTAGAAAATCTCAACACTTCAGGACAGATTTAGAGCCAGGTGGCTTCTATACCCTGTATTTGTTTGCTGGATGAGTTAATTTGGACATGTGATTGTGCTCACTAAAGGAAATGAGTTTATAACAGAGAGCAGATTAAAAGTGAGTGATGGTCATTGAGTCTTTAATATTGCCCCTGACTTGTCTGTAGACATTAGAAACAAAGCTGATGAATTTTGCTGTTCCAGTCCCACTTGTTAATGTCACATTTCCAACCCTGTAACAGTGCAGACCAATGTGCTGCCGGTACTGACAGCAGCAGCAACCACTGCTGGTCCTGTGAGCAAGCAGCTGAGGCTCCAGGTTTCTCTGCTTGCCCTAAGCACCTTCATTCTCCTTTTGGAATCCGACTGCAGGCTCCTGCCTGTAGAAGAGGCTCCTGCCTTTTTGACTGGCTATATTGTTAAACGTGTTGATCCTGAGGCACTGGAAGGTGAGCCAGGTGTTGTCACTATCTGGCTTTTTCAGTGAGGGGACTGAGAATAGAAGGGTTTGAGTGCTTTGTCCTCATCACTTCCCTACTTCGAAGAGTTACCTTTGTCTAACAATAGGATTTCTTGAACCACTCCCCATGAATAAGTTCCTTTGCTCCATTGACTTACAATTCCTACACAGTTTGCATTGAAAAGAATCTAGTGATTTGCTAAGAAATTAACTGGTTTTGAAACAAACAAACAAACAAAACTTAAAAAATGAGAATATGCTTGCACAGAGACTCCCTAGGATTGTGTAGTAGCTATTCATACCCTTCTGTGCTCTTTGTCAGTATGTTTTGTTTGTGCTGGCAATTGGTGCTAAAGGTCTGTATTAGTGGTGGATGTTGTTGCTTTAGTGCCATTTTCTTTCAGCATTATAGTGAGAAAGGAGTGCTCTGGTTTTGAACCTTGCTGAGAAAGACCCTGAAAACTGACATAGCTGATAGCTCCCTTGTTGTCAGGTTTTATTAAGTGCAAGAGGTGGCTGTTTTCCTGCCCTGGGGGAGTTCTGGAGCTATTGCCAGCACTTACTGAGATAACAATCCACGCAACAAATAGCTACAGAGAGAGCAACATATGGATTAAAGGTGCGACAGATCGCTTATTTATATGTCAAAATGCACAGGCCTTAAAGGTTGATTTAGCTGGCTTGGATTGGGCTTGGCTGAATTTCAGTAGAGGCCCTTTTATTAAAATTGTCACCCTTGTAAAATAAGGTGACTTTTTCTGGACTTAGTAGTTCTAATGGCTACATAGTCAAGCAGTCAGATATGAGTGAAAATACCAATAAATATAAAACTAGTAATACCCAAGGGTTTGTGAGAATATTGGTATTATGAGTTTATGTACTTAGTGAAAAAAAATCATATTCTGTGAACACTAGGATTTTAGGAATGGGTAGGAAGTGCTAACAGGTATTTCTATGTTGATGTGATATAAAATGTATGTCAAAGTTATCACCAAATGGATTTGGTAGAAAAAATGTGTGCTAATGTCTTTACAAACAATGTGTTAATATCTCTACCTTCAAGCTGCAGGTTTATTACAGAACACAGAGTTTGACTCCTAAAACAGACAGATGGGTCCGCATAAATCTGAGTTTCTGAACTTCGGGGGAAAATGATATACTTCAGGGGGAATATGTGGTAGGTGGTTCAGCAAGGCTGTACCTTCCTAGTGCCTCAGCTGAAGGGGAAAGGAAGAGGGCAACATGCAGCCAGGAGTTCAGGGTAAAAGGAGGCTGTGCCCTTGGAAGCCTAGAGAGAAAACCCTGTGGGCATGTGCCCCAGTGGACTTTCTCCCTTTATTTGAATAAAGTTGCAGGATTCCTCTGTCTCTTTTATGGACACTGGCTTTCCATAGCATGCTTTCCCTGACACAGACTAAAGTGTCTGTCTAATTCAGATAACTTTTCCATATCATTTTAGTGATTTTGTTGCTTGTGTTCTTGTATCCTGTATAGGATAGCCCTGATATAGGACAGACTAGAAAATCAGGAAATATAAAGGAGTAGCTTGGTAAAAATGTGCTGAAGTATGAAAAATGTTATTCTTGAGCCTGTTAAAATAGAATCCTTTCTGGTTATCTCAACAGGGCCACTGTTTTTAAATATTTCCCCCCAGTGCTGTTTTTCTCTTTGGTGTCACTGTTTTATTGTAGTTGTTTAAAATAATAAGCTCAAGTGAAAATGCTGATGCATTACAGCATGCTGCACTGCCGGTGCAGGGAGATTAGATTGGGATGTTCAATTAACCCTGCAGCTATAATTTAAAGTGAGACATACTGCACATGTGCTTTATGCATACCTTGTTCCCTAATGCAGGGCTGATGTACCTATTAATGAGCAGAAATGGGAAGTGGAAGGTCCATTTCATTAATACTGCTAATTGGTTATTTAATATTTGTGAGACATGATGTTATGTGAATTATTAGCCACGCTGTCAGAAATAATGCAAAGTCAGAAACAGTCTGACTTGTACAGAGAGCAGTGAGTAGCTGCTCCTAAATTATGAATGACCAGGAGAAAAATAATCCAAAGAACCATCTCTGTGCTTGATGTGTTGTGCACCTGGAGTGTGGCAGAAGGTCCATGGCATGGGTATGGAGTCTTTCTTTGGGCTTTTGAAGGCCTTTGGAGCTGCTTGTCTCTCTGATGGGGAGTACTCAGGTGAGCTCTGAAAGCTGCTGTCAGCAGCAAGGAATGATGACTGTCCCGAGGGCATTTGGACTTCTGCAGGTTTCATGTTTTAAGATTGACCTGGAAAAAGATGACCTTATGAAATCCTGTGGAAATGTGCCTCCAAAGACCATGAAAGACCCCCAAAGTAAAACTTGCAGTGGGTCTCTCCTGTGGGGATGGCCCTGAGGATTCCTTATGCCTTGAAAGCAGCAGGATTCCTTTGGCTTTGAAGATTCAGAGACATTTGCTCATTTTCATCTCCTGTCTTCTCTCCAGGCCACCAGACCTGTCCAGCTGAAAGACAAGGACAGATTTCCAAGCACAGTCATTAAGCTGCATTCACAAGTGCCTGTGAAAATCCAATGCACTGTAAAAGAGGCCAGCAAGGCTAACACCCTGCTTGACCCACTGGTTGCAAGCAGAAGACAGTATCTGGTGGAAAAATATGGCTCTAGGCAGTATCCTGAGTTGCAGTGCCCCTAAGGTGGTGTCTGGATTGAAGATTTACAGGAAGGTTGGGAAGATGAAAAGACAAGAGCTTTTAAGAAAGCAAACTTGAATTATTATTATTATTTTTAATTATTAGGCAAAATGAAGGGGAATAATGCCCAGGAGTAATGGAAGGTAATTTTTTTGTAGCAGCTATCTGATTTTAATTCATTGTGGCTGCATTTCTTTACTAGTTTTTAGTGAAATGTTTTATGGACCCATGAGTGGAATGTTGAAGTAGGATGCACTAAGGATGACTCCCTTCTCCAGGCACTAGGTTGGAGCAACCCCCAGTATCAATCCAGGCTGGGGATGAGCAGATGGAGTAGCCCTGTTGAGAAGGACTTGCAGATGCTGGTGGATGAGAGGCTGGACATTCTTCAGCTGTGTGCACTGGGACCCAGAAACCAAATGTCTCTTGGACTGCATCAAAAATGGTATGATCAGCAGGTTGACGGAGGTGATTTTCCCCCTTTCTGCCCTTCTGAGACCCCACCTGGAGTTGTGCATCTAGTTCTGGAGTCCTCAGCACAAGAAGGATGTGGAACTCCTGGAGCAATTTCAGAGGAGGTCACAGAGATGCTCCAAGGGCTGGAGTCCCTCTGTTCTGGATCCAGGCTGGGAGAGCTGGAGTAGATTACCTGGAAAATAGAAGGCTCCAGGGAGAGCTCAGTGTCCTTCCCAGTGCCTATGTGGACTCCAGGAGAGCTGCAGAGGTACCTGGGACAAAGGTCTGGAGTGTCAGGACAAGGGGCAATGACTTCCCACTGCTAGAGGGCAGAGTTAGATGGGATATTGGGAAGGAATTATTCCCAGCAGGTGAGAGTGGTGAAGCCCTGGCACAGGTTTCCCAGACAAGCTGTGATTGCCTCATCCCTGGGCCTGTCCAAGGCTGGGTTAGATGAGGCTTGGAAAAACCTGGGGCAGTGGAAGGTATCCCTCCCCATGGCAGGGGCTGGGACTGAATGAGTTTTAAGGTCCCTTCCAACCCAAACCATTCTGGGATTCTATGAAGACAGCATTTACTTTGTTTATTATACAATTTTCCATTTTGATTATTATGCAAAACTCCCAATATTTTTGCATTTCAAGTGCAATTAAAGAGGACATCTGTTACATTGGGAACATGAGAGAACATTTTTATTATGCTGAAAATATTTTCTGCTTATAACTAAGCTACTGTTTGCATTACCAATTGCAGCTTGAGAAGTGCTCATGATTAAAGAGTCAAACCACAGATCAAAGGCCAGAGTAGTAGCTGCAGTGTGAAAGCATTTTTTCCCTGGAGCAGGAATCTGTCTGGTGTAATCCACACAGCTATTGGTTCATGATGCACTGATGGCTCCAACAGTTAATCCTGTGTTTTGTAGCCCTTTTCTCTGAAAAGGTCTTTGATGTCAATTTTCTTTGCAATAAGAAACATGGAACAGCTGAGCTGATGCAGTGGTGCACAAGGATTTGCTGTCTGATCTTGGTGTGAAAATGGAGATTAGGGCCAGACAACTCCTATAGTTCACAGGGTATCACTTTGAAAATCCATGAAGAGATTTTCCATGAAGAGAATTGGGGCTCTGGAGAAAATGCAATAATTGAAGGGTTGGAGCTTGACCAGGTGTGCCACTGCTGGAAGATGGCAAGAAAATCAGGGAATAGAGGACTCCAAAAAGGAGCTGCCTCTGGCTTTGCAATGATACTTGCTTGGGTTGTACTCATCCTTTTTGTCATTACACAGAGGACATAGTGCCAGGGATTAATTTGTTTCACTGTGGATTCTGTGTAAGTTTATTTTTGGTGTAGCTCTGATGCATGTTAGTGTATACTTATATAAAGCTTTGGCGTAAGATTAGAGAAGAAAGGGAATTAAAAGGCACCAAAAAAAACCCCAAAAAAACTAGACTAAGTGCTGGAGCGTGCAACACACATTGAGAGGACTTTATGCATGATACGTTTGCTTCTGGTTTAGTTGACCATCTCTTTCTCATCTTGGAGAGTTTAGGGATCTAAATTCATATTTTTCATACCTAACTAGCATATTTTCAGGTTGCTTGTTAATTCATTGATTATTAGACTATTTATTTTCTAAAGGAAGCAATGTAGCCATGTAGTAGAAAGTGTTAGATTATCACAACTAATTTGTGTTCCAGATAACAGAATCACAGAATGACTTTTGTGGGGAGATTGTTTCCACATTGCTGGCTTCAAGGTTTGCTTCAACTTGCAAGTTAGATCAGATTGGCTAAACCCAATCCAAGGATGGGGTATTTCACAACTTCTTACCGTTCCAGTGTTAGATTGTGGAAGATCAGATGGCTACAGAAGCTAAGCTGGGTAGCACCACTGAGCTCTTGGCCATGGTTCAGTGGAAGCCATGGGAGAGATAAACTCAAGGCAAGAACAAAAGTGGAGACCAGATCATGTCTGGTCACTCTGACTGCTCTGAGGAGAAAAGATGTAGCAAGGATGTTGCTGGCACAAGAATGATAACTGAGAAGATTGTCTTACTAAGAGAACAGGGCAAAGGGGTCAGAGTGGAAAATTTGGTACAAACTTAGAGAACTATAAATATTGGTGAACTTGTGTAGTAAACTGGCTTTGCGAGCATAGCATGGTCTGTGTCTCTCAGTCCCCACATCTGAGAACCGTTTTTGTGGATTTCTGATGTGGTGCTTGACAGCAGTAAGATTCACCCTTGACTTTCCTCTTTGGATGGTTAAACAAACCCATCTGTCAGGCTCTTCCCTCTGGTGCCACAGCAGCCCTTGATCTTCTTGGTAGTCCTCCACTGGACTCATTCCACTGCATCCATGTCTTTCCTATGCTTGGGAGCCCAAATCGGGACACAGTAGTCCAGATTTAGTCTCTGTAGTGGAAAACCAAGAGGAACAATCCCTTTCTGATACAGGATGGAGGGTCTTGGTAGTGAATGTCCAAGGTGTTAATGGTGCTGGGATACAAGGGTGTTTTTGTGAGAAATATGGATCCTAGCTAGCAGCCCAGGTGCTGAGAGTCTCTATCCAGAGTATTCTGTGTGTGTGTGTGTATGCATGGATTCATGCAGGTGCACAGAACCTGCGGAAGACATATACAGTTTGTATTTTCAGATATAAATCTGGGATCTGATTTCCTTTCACAATTAAAGAATGTAAAATAGTTGTAATTACTGGCTCTGGTTTACATATGAAAGAGTACTGTTCCTCTGCATTTTTAGCAGTTGCTTTGTAGATTTGTTTTATACCTCTGTCACATAATTAAGAGCCTCTTGAATGGCCCCTATTCAGCACCCATTCTGCAAATTCAAATGTGTTGGAAAAGCTGATTTCCTGGAAGCTTTCACTTTGATCTACTACTGAATTTAATATCCCTAGTTTGAGTCAGATTGCTAAGCCACATTAATGTCTAACTAGTGTATTGAGGTGCAATGATCAGCATTAATTATTATCTAAGTGAGTAAAATGCACATTATCCATTATTCTAGTTGTGGTTATGAATTATGACAGCTGTCAGGCAAATTAACATGTTTCTCCTGGAAAATATAGAAATGCACCCCTTAATTTTTTTTCCCTGATTAGAGCAAGCTGAAGCTCTCAGCAGAGGAGAATGGATAAAATGCTGGGTAAATGTCATTACCTTCAGGGAAATAGCTCAGATTGGAAACTGGTGTTCCAAACCAAGGGATACCCTCTAGAGACTAGGGAAGGAAGCTTTATTCCACCATTTGATGTCAGTATATGCTCACTCTTGAAACTATAGTTTTTTCCTTTCCAGGGAGACTTCTGGGTAAAGGCCATTTGCCGCCTCTGTGAGTGTTCCTTGCTGTCCAGATGTTTTTGATGCCAATTGACTGAGGAAGTAGGTAAATAGTGGTGAGGATGGTTCTCAAATGTCCTCACAAGCGCTGCCTGCTTTCCCTTGGAGAAGCGACTACTTTTGTATAATAGACTAATGGTTTCTAGGCTTAGGGTGTTTGTGGGGGACTTTACAGATGGGGGTTCATTACTTTTCAAGGCACCTGGAGTGATCTCAGCCACTCGTTACTTTTTTGATGCTCTGTGTTGAGAAAAATGCCTTCTCATTGAACATTATTTCTGTAGCAGCCCCCTTTCTGAGGTCTGTTCTTCCATTCCTCTTGCTGCTTTGAATTGTGGTGGAGATACTGAAAAACTCCACTCTTGCCTTTTGACTCCTCTCCCCTCCCTCAGCTTTCCTTCAGAGCCATTGCAATGCAGAAATAGCCAGGGAGCTGGGTTTGAGCCTTCCCTGGATCTACACCAGCAGAGGAGGCAGCTGTATCAAATATCTTGTGTCTAACCTTTGACAAAATTCCCTCTTTGCTTTCTACTAGGCTGTCCATCATTACAATCACTAATTGCCTTATGAATACTTCTCTGCTCTAAATACTTCCTTTATTGTTAATGCAAGCAATTTCTTTGATAATATAGTCCATTGGAAAATGAAATTAAGATTTAAATAGAAATCTATTTGGTTCTAAATAGTTTAATTTTTCTCAAATTGAAAAGGCAGTTTTGGAATATCATTCAGTACTTGATTGTGCATGGAAGATGATTTTCCTGGGTCTATATGTTCACAAAATTCTATTTGCATGTCAGATTTTTTTTTTCAAATGATTAGTACATTTGACTTGGTGTTGACATTTAGTAGTCTTTTAAATATTTTTAAGCCTTTTAAATCAGTTTTAATAAATCACTCATTTAAATTGGACACAATTTTAGATAGAAAACTCTGTCATTCCTAGGGTTTTGAAAGCTGCTGGAAGGAAAAAAGCACTGCTGAAACTGAACTGAATTTCACAGCTAGTCATAGCAATGTGGGACTGGATTCCTTGTGACTTCAGAAAAACAAGATTATAGTTGGCACTGCAGCCAGCTGGGGAGCTTGTAGAGACTGGAAAAATCCTAACACTGACAATGCTTGATGTGTTATTTAAATGCTCTCAATCTTAAGTAAATATCAGTAAGAAAGATCAACAAAGTAAAACCAAGCATAGATTATTACCTAGGTCATCCAGCCAAAACTTCTGAGTAAAATTTCTAATGTGCTTGAACTAAATGGGCTCTGCAGGCTTGGGAAATGTATTTTAGTACTGTGAAGGTCTGTTTGCAAAAGAGTAGCAGATCCCATGTTGTGGTTTAAAGTTAAACCCATGAAAATGCCCCTAGGATTGAAATCTGGCTTTAAAAAAACCAAGTATTTTTGGACATACCAGCACATGGTGATTTGTTTGGAAGTTAAAATCAAACACACTTTAAGCATCTGTGTTGGTGGCTTTGTGGCTGCAGTGGAGGGAGCCAGAAAACCTGCATTTTATAAATGCTGCAAAATACCTCCAAAATGCCACACGGTACACAGCTCGGACCTGCTGCGCTTGTAGGCTATCCCAGAGGAAGGGGGAATATTCCTTCCTCATCCCTGGTAACATTACTTCCTTTCTCCCTGCATCTGTTACACAAGAAAACCCCTTTAATATAAAACCACAAACCATTAGCTAGTCATTGTGCATTTTTCTACTGCTCAGGTGTATGTTGGCTGATTCATTGCTTGATGGTTGCTATGGGATATTTGCTGGAAGAAAATGGCACCCTGGGATTTAGAGTCAGGCTGAAGTATTAGTAGTTTAGTATCTCATTATTCCTCTTTTTTCTGTGAGTCAGTACCATTTTCTGGCACCATGAAATCAGCACCTCTGCCACTGCAGGCATTAATAATTGCTGCATGTATTGGCAATCATTTAGCTTTGTGTGATTGGTGCCTGAGTAGCCAAGGCAAAGACAAGGAAGCTGTTGCATCACTGCTCCCATGGGTGGTGTAGGCAGGTCCTAGGCAATCTCCTTGTGTTATGCTCAGGTCCAGCTGCTTGCCAGGAGGAAAATCTCCTTTGAGAGCTGTCCCCAAGTAACATGGAAGAGTGCTACCAGCCTGTGGTCCTTCATTTGCACGTGGCCTGATACCCACAGAACCCTTCCAGAACGTGGCATCTCATCCGTCTCAGAGGGATTGCTGCTGTGACCTCTTTGCACACCTCAGCCTAAATGCTTGTTCCACAAAAATTGGGTGCAGGCTGCAAGGTAAAACCTGTTCTTGAATCAGACCTAGGCTTTTAAATATCCCTGTGGAGGTTTCACAGGAGATATTCCATGTGGTTGTGGGGGTGTACATTTGACAGACTTCACTGCTGTTAGGCATCCATTGAACAAGAGATCCCTCATTTAATGTCCCACTGTTCTTTTGGCTTGATAACCACAAGGCAAGAACAGGAGAAATCTCTCAAAAGAGCCACTCCTCTACGTGATCAAAGCCCTCACATTTAAAAGTAAAAACTTCTCCACATATGCCTTTTGTACCCTTTACCTTGGTCATGTACCTTGTACTTAATATGTCTTATTCTGGTTAATGCTAGAGAAGTGTTACATGTATTAGTTTTAATAGGAGTTGCAGCTCAGCTTAAGCATGAATCTTTGGAGTAATTTGGTGGCATATCTTGACTTCACAAATGAGATCTTATGCCATTGGTGTCAGAAGCAATTAAAGCAAAGTCATTCAGCAATTAAAAGAACAAGAATGTAATAGGATATTTGTTACTACTCTGTGCCAACTCTTCCTGTACTAAACTTTTAGATACTTGATTTGATTTTATTTATAAGAACCAAAGACTCTTATGTCTGTTAGAGAAATTACATAGTTTTAGTGAAACTTTTAAAGGTAGAAATGAATTGTTATGGTAAAATGACTTCATATAAGTAACGAATATCTTCATGTATTCAATAACAGGTCTTTAGAGCACTGTGACACCTGTGGAGCTGTTCCAAACCTTGTCCTGTTAGTGTGGACTGAGCAGTTTTGGGCAGAAGATGCTGAAGGAGGCAGCAGACCTTTCCCTTTTACACGTAGCTTTGTGAATGCTTATGTAATTCCTAGAGCTTTGCGTGGTATAAACTTCACTTTTTGTACATTACAGACTTTCACTTGCAGCATGGAAAATACTTCCTGGAGTAGGGGGCTGTTCATGAGGCTTATAGTTAATGCATGAAACAGTAGGAAAATAGTTTTGCTGAATATAGGTCTTAAGAGAGCCATCATGTCATCATCAGCTTCCATTGGAAAACAATTATGAGGCTTTGGAAATTATTAGCATGCCAGACATTTTTCTTTGTGGCTTCACTTATAAAAATGTCAGAAATTTCAATGCAGGATTTCTCCCTAGTGTCATCTTTACCATTCAGTAAAAACTGGAGTGACAGAGGTAGGCCATATTAGGTACAAATCAAGCAGGGAACACCATTTGCATAAGTTAGAAAATATGCACCTTGATGGGTGTTACTGCCACTTGGCACGTTTGGTGCCATTCCACTGGGAGCCATTATCTTCTGTGCTGGCTTTTCCTGCTGCATCATCTTTGTACTTCTCCAGCTGCTGGTTTTTCCAAAGGACATTTGAAGTGTTTATTACCTCTGGTGGTATGGTTTGTGTCCTCCCCCTGTCTAGCAACTCTCACAGAACTGGAGATAAGGGTGATATAGTGATTTAGTAGTGGGGGCTCTTATGTCATCCAAGCTTCTCTGAACTAAGTGCTTGTGAATAAGACCAATGGTCTGTGTACTCTTTCTGGGTCCTAATATTACATTTAGCTATCAAAGAAAGGTAGCACAAAAAAAAAAAAAAAAAAGGGTAGGTATACTTTCATTTGTAGCCTTGAAGTATTTGTAGGAAGGTTTTGGGAAGTTTGCATCTTTGAAGATTTTTAGACCTCCACAAACAAAACAATTTGAAAGTCACTGACAAAATACATTTCGGGTTTTTTTTTAAAACCATGCCATTCCTGATGTAGAAGATCCACATCAGCCTATGACCTCTAATTCCAGCTGGTTATTACCCTGTTACTTTAAAACTACCCTTTATTCTGCATCTGGTTTGTTGAGCTACTTTCATCTGGTCTGCTTTAGCATGCTGGATCCCAGGATTGTCAAATTTTTGTTGCTAGCAAGAAGCTGTGATCAAGCCACCACTTAACCTTTCATTTCATAATCCAAATGGATAGGTCTCCTCAGATCTTCTACTCTAAGGTATTTTTTTCCAGTCTTTTACCTTGTCTATGTGCTTTGACAGGCCATGGAGAACTTATTCTTTGGGGATGATACCCTGCTTATTGAGTTTGGAATAAAGACCCCCACAGGTTTTTGTGTGGTTTTTTGAGTCCTTGGTGCACTCACTTGTGCATAAACAATTTTTTGTTGTTGTTTGTGGGAAAACAGAGATAGTGCTGAAGGCAATCTTGCCCTTGATATGTTGCAGCTGTGTTAATTACCAAAGAGTGGGAACAGCCTTGCCCTCACAGCTATGGGTGTGATAAAGAGTGAGTGAGCTGGTAAAGACTCAGTTGGAGCCTGCTGGCCGTGCTCTGAGGAGGAGGGGACAGGAGGCTGTGCAAGGGACAGACAGGGTTAGGTGGCTGTGCCAGTGTGGGCCTGATATTTCTGAGTCTGTGAGTTTTTCAGACTGTCAGTGGCTAATTTACTTCCCTTGAGAAGATTTCTTGGAAGAATTTTCTATCAGGGACAGTTCCTGTAAATAACCATAACATTTCTAAGTAAACAATATTCTTCTCATAACAACCCCTCTCCCAGGTGTTGTTTCTGTTATTTAACCAATAGAAAGAAGTGTCCATTCTATGGACCAATAATGTGCCTTTTTAGTGCAGCATGTTATAAAAAGGCTGAATTGTAAATAAAGCCTCCTGATCTTTCTTCTGCCTTGAGCTGGAGTCAAGCTCTTTGTTTTGTGTCCAACAGCAACAGTGCTGGGGACAGGAAGGAGTGAGCCAGAAGTGCAGAAGGAAGAGAGAAGGAGAGAAAGAGCCAGGGCTGTGTGGAGCTGCCCATGGGAGGCTACATAGAAAAGGTATGAGAGACTTTTAGATAACAAGGTGCTGATGCTCGAAGCTGCCTTTAGTGTCACTTGTGCCTCCTCCGTCTGTTGTTGTCTGTTCCAGATTGTTCTGGCTGACTGTAAAATGTCCGATTTGAAATGATTGCCAGGCTTGACTTAAATCAATAGGAGGGAGATGGAAATGTATTTCAGGATGCTTTGTTGGTCAATAAAATATAATACCCTGTGACACCAAGAAATGCTGAAATTAGCTTTGAAGAAGCAGAAAAATGTAACAGTGGCAGATGCAATTTTAGTGATTTGTGGCTGTAAATCATCTCCTCTATGGAAAGGTGAAATGAAAGTTAAAATAATAGAAAAGAGATGTTTCTGTTCCTCAAAATCTGGGGTTTAGGTCTGAGGTAAAAGAAGAAATCTATACCAACATAAAGCTTATTAGATGCTTTTCTAGTTAAGAGATGGGAAGGATGTCAGATGCTTCATCACCAAAATTAGTGACATTTCATTTTAATTTAATGAAAGCATTTGTCCTGGGTATTACCAGTTGAATTTCTTTATTGAGTAGTTTCTTTGTTGTGACACAGGGAATGAAACTTAAATAATTTTTTTTATAATTGCTGCATTTGGATGGAAATGGTGATCTAATTGTCTGAAAAGCAGTCCTTTCTCTTCTAATACTTCCCTGTGAACACACAAATACAGATTATGAAGAGTGTAACCAGTGAAGTTTCTGAAAAGAATGGCCTGGGCAAAACTAGGAGGAAAACTAATTTACCTTCATTTTGGTTATCTGCTGTGGCAGGTGGCAAAAATCTTCTCAGGGACTGTACAAACTCACCTAGGTGGAGTTTTTTGGTGTCTTCCTTCCCTGGGAATAAAAGAACTTGCCTCAGATTTCATTGACCAGTGGGGCTAGTGCAGCATTTTGGAAAGGACTTGTGGAAGTCTGTTTGTGGACGATACCTAAACTAACAAAACAAGTTGTCTGCGGCAGGCTTCCAACATTACATGAGATAGAATCCTCTAATTCTGTTCACTTGTTGTTTGCAACATGTATAAACGCATGTTAGTTTTCACAAGACTCTTATGAACCCGTACTTACTTATTTTTGAACTGTTGCTAAATCTGTGTTCCTGAGCTTCTGTCCATACAGCAGTGAGGTTAAAAAGAGAGAATAGAAATGATTCTATCAACTCCCAAGTTTTCCATCTTTATCACCACTGAACCTTTCCATAAAGCCAGCTGGATATAATGAAGCTGAATTTACCTCCTTGAGCAAATCTCACTATGTCACATACCACTGTGTGCCGTGTGTTGGGTGTCACAGGAGCTTTGTGTGCTGAGTTCTGAAGCCCCACCATATTCTTGGGATGGGGTTTGGACACCACTGGTTGGACAGTGCAAGGTTCAAAATATCTTGATGGATTTGGTAAGATACTGTTTGTGGAAGGAGCAGAGCAAGGTTGGAAACATTGTGTGAAGGAAGCTGGAGCTGCCAGTGGAGGTCAGAGGGCTGGTGGCTTGTCCTCAAAAATACAATTGTATATGTGCTGTGGAAATGGTGAGTGCTGGAAAGGATTTAGAGGAACAGAAAG
Source organism: Cettia cetti (assembly GCA_013401135.1). Classification (NCBI taxonomy): domain Eukaryota; kingdom Metazoa; phylum Chordata; class Aves; order Passeriformes; family Sylviidae; genus Cettia; species Cettia cetti. The sequence goes on from VZUI01044836.1 coordinate 59,396, forward strand.
GAGTATGTTCTCCATTTCAGTAAAGAAACCATCATCAGGTAAAGTACATAAACACCAAGTATTCAGCTTTTTGGCTGAATTTAAAATGTTACAAAATCACTGTGAAGAAATTATACAGTATTACATGGACTATAACTCTTCTGATTTTTGCATGTCCCTTCATTTGCATGCTGAAAAATATAGATATCTATGTTCCTGCTCAATTTTCAAATTTCCTTCCACCTCACATTTGTTCCAAAGCCACATAGTACAGTTCTGTAGTTGTGATGTGGAAGCACCTTGGTGACTGCAGGGGACCTGCTTGAATAAAATGAGAATCTAAAAAATCTGTTTGTTTTGTCATAGAAAACAAAATGAAGAGAGCAAGTCAAGTGTCAGAGTTGGCTAGCTGCTAAAATTTGTGATGCTTATTGTGAAAAGCAATTTTCCAATGCATACAGAAATCCACTGGGCAAGGTTTTGATGTCACTTTGAGGTCAACATGGAGGATTTGTTTTGAACTGAGGTGATTTTAGATATTCAGGCATCTGATACACATGTGGTTGTGAACAAATAAATCCTCAAAGAGCAGTGCTGCTGCCTGAATTAGGAATGAATGGGGTGAGGACTGAGCAACCTAATCATACCATACCATCTCAACAGCCCTTGGATGATAGGTTTGGAGCAGGATATGATTCAGGTTGGTTCTGCAAGGAAAGGGTTGTGTGTAATTCAGAGAGGAGAGGCACCAGGAGCTGCTCCTGTGTCCTCAGGCCTGGCCAGAGACTGAACAGACTTGACCAACTTCTGTGGGTATCTTCAGGATCTTTATCTTCATGGATTTTTGAACTCTTCATGCCCTCACAGCATAAAAATATGGACAAATCATTAGAATACTGGAATAAAATTACCAGATTTTTACCTCTGAAATACTCCCCAGACTTCCAAAACAGTTGTTCTGCTTTCCAGATTTTCTGTCAAATTTCTTCCCTTAAACCCCCATGTTAATTGAGGATCAGATACTCCAATTAGTGCCATCATTTTTCCTGTATGGAGCATTTTGCAATATTGGATTGATAAACTTTATCCACTTGTAAGATAAGTTGGCAATTATTTGGGCTCACATAAATTATTGCAGAACATTAACAGGAGGATGAATGCTGTGTGATACCTACTGCTGTAGCCTAGAGCAAATAAAATCTACTAAATCTTTGATGTGAAAGACCTTGTATTTTAATTGGGACACTAATCTAGATTCCAGTGGCCTGTGGAAATACAGCAATGCTTGTACTTAAATAATTATGTAAGAGTATGTTGTGGTACCAATGTCATGTCCTTACCATAATATCTTACCAAGACTAATTATATATGATGAGGTTTCCAAACGTATGGACTGGTATTTTGTGTACATTTCAACGTTATATTAACTAGTGTGAAAATTTGCATGTCCAGAGATTTGTTTGTTATAGTTCATGACTGTAAGATTAATTCTGGTAAAAAGAACGGATGTTAGATTGTCATTATGCCATTAATAGAAAGGGGATAGTTTGAGCGACATTCTTTTTGGATTTACTTTAGTTTTTGGAGGTATGAGCTGTGAATTTTAAGTGTGTAATCATATATAGGGAGTAGACTAAAGGGGGATAGATCCATAGGTTTGAACTGAAACTGGAGTTGTAGCAGTGCACCTCCCATTTAAAACATACCCTGAACTTACAGAAAGAAAGTTTCTCAAAATACACTTGAAAGACACTTTTTTTATTATTTTGGCTTAGGGAAGCTAACATGGCATATTGTATGAGAGTGCATAAATATTAATAAAACACAACACTGAAGTTATTTATCACTGAGAAAAGATGTGATGGGTGATGGGATCAATGTTTGAACTGCATCAAGGATGTTAGGAAATCACTGCTGATCATTTGGTCAAGGCTGTTGGGCAGAACAGAAGTAAAGCTTCAGATGATTGAACAGACAGCAGGAACATTTCAGACGGTGTGATTGTACACAGAGTAGTGATTATAATCTCCAAGCAATTCTTGTAAAAAGCACTATAAAGTATAGGACAATGTAAAGTAAGAAAAATAATTAGCTTGATTACTTCATGCTTCAGTATATGTGATAATAGAAGGGTACAAAGGATATTAGAGTGGTGTATGACAGCATTTAATTCTAAACACATTCTTTCTGCTTGAATGCTATTACAAGTCCTTTCTATACCTGAAGATATTCCTCAGTCTGTAGAGGATAGATGAGAGTTTAGACTTATGTTCTTTGCCTGGTTCAGCTTGGTCTGCAATGAATCCAGCTACTTGATGTCTCCAAAAATAATGCCTGTCCCTGGATATTTAAATGCATTCTCTGTCACTGAATGCGATTGAGGAGTGCCAAAGCAAAGACAAAGTCTCTTATTTCCTCCAGAAAATACTGTATTTTGAGCCATAAAGTAATAGAAACCTGCTTTTAAGTTAGTATTATGGCTGATATATATCTAGAAGCTGTATGTGCCGAGATATATTATGTGTAAATATTTGTCCTGCCTGGTATGGGAGTTACTGAGGATGCCCTATTAATGATCCAGGACAAGCCTGAAACAAATGTGGTATCTTGTTATATACACTTGAAGCAAATCCAGACCAGTCATGACTCTCTTCTTTCTACTTTGCCTTTACTGGTTTTCATTTTTCTACAGTAACCAAAAGTACGGGTTTTCATTGCAGTAAATCTTTTTTTTTTTTTTCTTCTGACTTCTGCTATGCCATGTGTCCATCACTCCAAGGCACCTTTTTAATTGGAGAGCTCATTATTTCAAAAATGCTGATTTGGAGCCACCTGACCTGGAGGGAGCTATGCTCTCTGGCTTGAAGGGGCAACAGAGCTGGGAAGTCAACTTATTCAGAGGTTTTTTGATGGCTAGACAGTGTGCTTCATAATATCTATTGTGTTCATTCAGCAGATGAATGAACTATGTCAGATGGCTAAATGCCAATGCAAATCTTCAAGATCTAGCTGTATCAAATGAAATACTCTGTATTGCCACTGTGCTAAAACAAGGCATCATGAAGTTCTAAATGAAAGTATTTGAATAATTCTTTAGTGCTGTTATTAGTAGCAACCTGCTTCTCTAGGTGAGGAGGAAACAGGCAGAGAAGCAATGAGCATCTGACCTGGTAGGAGCATTCTTAGTCATAGTGCCAATATCATAGAATTATAGAATCAGAAGACATCCAAACTTCCCCTGGAAGGGGTTATCGTTGCAAGGCTGCACACACAGCTCATTTCTTTACATGGAAAATGACTCCTTGGGTTATCATTTCCAGGAAGATGTCTGATTGACTTAAAAGACAAGATTGCAATACTCCCCAAAATTTTTGTAATTACTTGGAATACAAAGCAAGATTTTTCCAGGTATTCTCCATTTATCCTGTAGGCCTAGTCTCTGTTATTCTCTTAAGTCTTGGTATCCTTCTTTCTTCTTATAATGTGCATGTTACTTAAAGATGTGTGGATGGCTTGTTAAGAAAAGATAAAAATAAGTTGAGCATTTTGCTTTGTGCCTGTTCAAGGAACTTTACTTTTGATTTTGAGATCACTCACCTGCCATTTGGTTCACCTTAGTCTTTTCCCCTGCTGCCTTTGTATTTCTTCACCTGAATGGGATGTTGACACTGTCACTGAACATCCTCTTCTGTTCTGACCATGAAGCACTCTATTAAAGTATAAGGACTTGGTCTCTTTTGAGTAATTATTCCAGTTGTGTAAGCTTTTGTGGATAAACATATCTCAGCATCAATTCTTACCTCTATTTTTAGTGTTGAGTATAAAGCAGTAGAGGCTGATTACATTTTAAGTGGTTTAATTTCTTAGTGGGAGGAGTCTTGACTGTGTAAATATTTTATAAGAGGTAAATACTAGACAGAGCTGGTGGCTACAGCTCAGTACTGAAATGAATAGAAGTGGTAGTTTAATTCTCTTTAAAAAAAATCCATTGAAGTAGTTTTACTGAAATTACTTCACACTTTAAATATGAAATATTTCTATCTAGGGAAGAGTGATAGTACATGGCAGCTCTCATTCAAAGCTTCAGTTTTTTTCTCTTCTTGGTATGTTGTATTTTATGTAATGCTCTCACTGAACATGGTTGATCATCACAGGGAGTAGGAGAGTTTTCATTCAATAAACCTATGTATTAAAAGGACCTCAAGAGAAAAATCTATCAAAAAAAGCTTTGAAATAGTACAGCAGCAAAATGTGTTCAAGCTGCTGCACAAAAATTTTGATTACTGGTTGGGCATGCTCCAAAATCGATCCTATCATCCTGGTTCATGCTTCAGCCCTGTCAGCTGCCATAGCAATAAGGATTTCAGGGCCATAAGGGAAGTTGTCAGCCCTGTGTGCCTCTGGGCACTGGTGCTGACACTGCAGGACCTGGGCAAGCTGCTCTACTCCTGTCATTATGCAATGCTCAGCACCAATGTGAATCCTCTGCTGCACTGTCAGGGCACAGGCACATGGAACTGGCTAGCACAATGAAAGGGGAAAGAGCATGAGATATTGAGCTGTTCCTCTCCTAAATACTGAAGCTTTTTAATTTTCTTCTGGTTTCAGCTGGACTGAAATATAACAAACAGTGAAATTCAGGTAAAATATATTAACTGAATTTCACAAGTACAACTCTACTTTAGCAGTTGCTGTTTGATTCTTACTGAGGAAGCAAGTTCCCCCAAGATAACATTGCTCAGACTCATAATATAATTGTAATAATTTGAAAATCTGCCAGTTAGTACACCCAGGTATTTCACTGAGAAGTCACAGCCATGGATTTGTTTAGCAGTTCAAAAATATTTGTCATAAACCAGAAGATTTCTAGATGAAGCTAAACCAATTATTTTTCTTGTATGATGAGTAAAACATTGTATAGAGAATGTAAAGGCATTTTCCTGAAGGTCGTCTGAGAGAGAAAGGTGATAGCAGGAATACAACATACACTGCAAGGAGATCATCTCTAGTGCACACACTGCTTTTATGGGAAGCACAAAGCCAGGTTTACTGGTAGGCTTCAGATGCTCTCCCATGCTTTGGAGATTCAGAGGTGCAGTAAATCCAATTTTGCTGTGCAGCTGAGCAAGGTTTGCAATGGCTTTGTGTCACTGGAGTGGAGCAAACCCCCCAGACCTTAGGTGTGAGTGTGGCCTGTATGTGCCCAAGAGAGAAAGGGCATGGATCAATAGAAATCCCCTCAGTTCAGGTGTATCCAAGGCTGCAAACATGCATGTGTGTGGTTGCACACTCCCATGGATGCATAAATCTGTGACAGCACACGTTAAATGCCTGGTTCCATGTTTGTCCCAGTGTGCCAATTTTATGGATGTTTTCTACTTTGGTTATTTCACCAGGCTACTATAGCCCCTCCAGGTGTTTTTTAAAACTATGGGAAATTGCAGGTTTTTTATTATAGTCCTCTAAGGTACTGTATGCAAAGAGTGTGTGAGGTAATCCTATCACTCCTTCTGTCACTTAGTTGGAACAAAGTGATTTTTCTGGTTTTTCTCTCCTGTTTCCTCTATATGCACTTTTGCTTTTTCAAAATGATGACTCTCCATGTGGGGAGGGTAATTTTTCCTGTAATGTAACTCAAATTTTATGGATATTAGTTACCCTATCAAACTGGCTAAGGACTATTAGGCAATATCAGAAACTATAATAGCAGTAAATCTTTAACTCTGTATCTAATATGTAGAAAACTAAACCCCATAAACTTTTTAAATATTTGAGGTAAAAGAAGAGGTGACATTACTGACAGTTTTATAATGTTTATGTAAATGTTTCCATGTTCATGACAGAATAAAACCAATGAGTTAGAGACTTAAGTGGAACATATTAAAACTGCTTATTAAATGAAAAGTCCTGAAACTGTTTTAGCTGAGGACAAGGAATGTCAGATTATGGGTGCTCAATGAGTAATTTGTTGTGTTTTTTTAACAGGTCCCTTGTGGCCAAATCTTTGAGACAGATGTACTTACATGTTACTCCTAGGCATTCAGGGAAGACTTGAAAGTCTCTTTAACTCAAAAAAAAGTATATTAAATTACCCACTAGTGTAACTTTTTTTTTTTTAATGAGATTAGGTAAAGGAATAAAATGAAGGTTTAACACCCAACTGTCCCCTGACCCATGGGGTGGTTGCAGGTGAGTCACTGCTTCCAGGTGTGGGTTCAATCACCTTGTTGGCTTTTGGAATCACAGCAAATTCTGCTCCCTGGCCAGCTTTTCTTCCTGCACACACACAGTCCTGCCTCACTTGGCTCCATGCTCCTCCTAAGAATTTCTCTCCATCCTTGCTGAGAATTTCTGTGCAAAAAAAAAGTCACTTAATTAGAAAGGCATTTCCCCACTCTGCTTATAGGTAAAGATCAGTTCAGAAAAGTTCTGTTCAGTTGGCTTGAGATGTTGATCCTGGCCAAGCAGCCAGTCTTACAGCCTGAAAATACATTCAGGAGTTAACATTGGAGGTTAACATCTAGAACGTGAAGAAATTAACAAACACACCCCTAAATGTTTGTTTTTCCCATTGGTAATCTGCATCAGAGTAGATACTTTGCATTTCCCAATTCAGCTCAGCATTATTCCCCAGACACAGGCCATAAAGACACAGGCCTTAATGATTGCCTCTCTTCCTCTTGATGGATTATCCCCACTTTATAACCACTCTCCACTTTTTGAGTCTTCAGGAGTCTCAACAGGATTAATTTATTATCTTTGCCCCTTTTTAATAGAGGAAGACTGCACCCTATACCCTGTCAGAGTAGAAGTAGTTTTTGCTCCATATAGAATTAAACGTGTTTTCTTTAGCAGGACTGGTTGCAAAACAACTTTCTGCTCCAGTGACATTTAAAGGTCCCTCTTCCCTCTTTGGTGGCTTCAGGCACTGAGGTCTGCGCTGACCTTTACATTTGCTTTCTATGTGAATGCTAAAATTTCAGATGAAGCAATCAAGCCCATCTAATTGGACATAAATACAATTCTCTTGAATGAGATCAGCCATGTTCTTGCCCACATTGGCTCCCTACCACAGCTGGTTTGGGATGCTGGATTCTCAGTCTTTTCTTCCATACCATAGGATGGGAAAGCTGCTCAGGCATGTCATCAGTGCAGCAGTAATAAATGAACTGCAGCAGTACAACTCTGCTTACAGATGCTGTTTCCTCAATACTTTCAGAACTTGGTGACCAGTCTGGAAATAGGTTAGGAAAAAACCCCAGCTGTTAGTCATTTGCCATGGGATGTATGGCCATGCCAAGGCTTGGTGCTCTCTTGCTGCAGGCCAGGTTTGTTAGTAATGTAATGATATGTAAACAGGAGCATATGTAACGTGCTCAGTTACAATAGCTGCAAATCAGGGAGTGCTTTGGTGTCCTGGTTACTAGTCAGGCTATCTGTGTTTAATTGGGTACATTTCAAACTATCCAGTTTCATTTTCCAGCAAGTGCACAGAGGTAATGTTATGATGCAAAGTGTTTCTAATTTTGTACTCAACTCAGCTGAAATAGATGAGTTAATTTATTTTAAAGTCTTAGCAACCATGCTGAACTCTTCCTCTGGATTGAAACCAGCACATGAAACTCCTAATTTTTCTGTTCTCTATATGAAGTGTCATTCTACTAAATTGTGTTGTGAAAGGTGTGTAGAAAGCACATGATGGTTGTCGGAGTCTAGATCTAAAATTGTTTTTTAAAATTGCGTCGTCTCAGAGAATGATTTAGTATTAAATTTTCACAAGAGCAGTTATGGTGGCAGAAAAGATTCTTTTGAATGACTTTTTTCATCTGACATAACCTCATTACAGCTTCAAGCTTTGCCACATCTAGAATCAGTATTCAAACCTTTTTCCTGCCCTGCAGCTCTCCAGAGACCTCTAATCTGAGGCACTGCAACCTCCTGCTTTCAGTGATTTTATACAATTTTGAAAGTCTGAAAACCTCCCCTAGGAGGAAGGTGTCAGCCTAAACTACACTTAACTCGGCTCGCAAGAGAGACTAATGGGAAAACTGGAACAAAAATATCCTGTAATGCTCCTGCCTTTCATCCTGGGTAGTCCAAAACTAAATCCAGAACCTACTGAAGCACATGGCAGGAAGATAATCACTAGATACTGCCAAACATCTGCAGTCATTTTGTTCTGATCCCACTGAATTTTGGCTGAAGGTTCAATGCTGTTTGGTTTGTGGTGTGATGTTCCTCCTGTCAAGAGTGAGTCGTGTCCTATCTCCTCGTAGGCTCCCATGCTGTGAAGGATTTCAGCTCACCACAGCGATGAGCCAGTGCTTGTGTGCTGTGGTGTGTCCCTCCAGCCCAGAAAAGCCCAGATGGAAATCTGCCCATGGTGGATTTCTCCATGGCAAGTTTGTTCTTCCCATGATAGTTTTATTTTACCAGATCTTTTTAGCTGAATGTGCACCTTCACTGCCATGGGTAAAAGCCACCTTATTTTCTTGAGGGAAAAACTCTTTTTGAATTCTGACTTGCCCATGGAGGACTTGGCAGTATTCTGAGACTGACCCATTGTCTCGCACCTTCCTTTGTTTGATTTGAACTTCTTTTTGCTTGGCTTGTAAGCTTTTGTGGAAGAAAGTTCTCTTTTTGCTCAGTTTTTGTGTGAGAGTATCACAATGGGATTGCTCAGTGGTAAGATAATGCAAATGTAATACTAATGCTAATTAACTGCACACTAAGAAAAGCCTCATTGTATGTACTAAAAGTGTTTTCTAGGAATTAAAAAAAGGGCTTTCCCTTCTGCAACTGGGAGTTTCTAACAGGAGTTAAGTATCACCCTACCTCTGCCCTACTCTTAGAATGACTGAACCAATAAGATTGGAAAACACCTCTAAGACTATCAACCCACCTTGGTACTGCCAAGGCCACCACTAAACCATTTCCTCAAGTGCCACATCCACATGTCCAGGAATGGTGACCCCACCACTGCCCTGGACAGCCTGTTCCAGTGCTTTACAACACTTGCCATGAGAAGATTTTCTTTAATGTGTAACCTAAACATCCCCTGGCACAACTTGAGGCTGTTTGCTCTACGTTCTGTTGTTTGTTGCCTGGGACAGCCCTCACCTGGTTCCAGCCTCCTGTCAGGCAGAAAGCAAAATATTTCCCCCATGAGCCTCCTTTTCTTAGCTCAGCGTAGAGAAATATGGTGAAAAATCCAAGGAAACCCAGGACTTTGTGGAAAAAAAAATTATGTTCTGTTGTAGTGCTTTTCCTAGACATTTGTAGCATGAAAGAAAAGAATGGTGATGAGGTGTGATTAAAGTATTTTTGGTAAGTATCAAGGGTTGAAGAGAAAGCAGCTTATGTAAAAATGGTTTTAAGTTCCAGACTGTATATTAAATATTTTTCAAGAATACCCACTGGAACTGGAAGATTTAAATGTGCAATCAGGAAAATGACTCTAGATCCATATACTTCAAAGCTGCAAAATTAACAGGGTTTTGGGGATGTTCAAGAAGATTCATTGTGGGTAAATTGAAAAGAGTGTACGAATTTAAGCATATTTTAATCAAAAGCTTTACCCTATTTGACATTATATATAAATCAGTTTGATCTTACTCTTTGTTTTATAACTTTCATATTCTTGAAAACATTTGTCCTTTTGATCTAAATTTTTGGCTTTGTAATTCTAACACCAAAGGCCTATGGCTGTTCAGCAAGAATAATTTTGGATACAAGAGAGTCAAGGTACATGATGCAAAGCAAATATCCAGCCTCAAAAAGAACTTACTCTAAGTGGCAAAGAAACCAATGCTTTATTAAAAAAAACCAAACCAATCAAATAATTGTGTTATTGCAATTTATCTATCTTGCCTGTACAAGATATTTGGAACAAAAAACCTCTTCCAAACTTGTGACTCTTTTATAAATGGGTCAAGACATGGTATTTAAAGGGGATGATCCAGGGAGGAAAAAAACCCTTTAAACTTTTTGCATGTTTCTATCCACTGGCACATGTTACTGAATAGTGGCAATGTGCAAACCAAAGTGGAAGAATTGAAGAGAAACTTTCTACTGTATTTAAAAGAATAAAACTTGGAAATAATGTGGCCTTAAATTACTTGCAAAATTAAAAGTTTTGCATTAAAATTTTAAATATTCACTAAATAATTAAATGCCTTCTAAACATGATTCCTTAAACTTTCAGGGATTTTACAGTGCTAAACATCAATTAAGAGAAAAATGCCTCGTAATAGGTGTAAATGAAAGGACAATATTTGAATTTTAATTAAAATACCCATCTGTAAAGAAGAAATTAAAATCAATGTTAAAGTGACTGTGAGATGGCTCATGTTCGCTAGAAGGATGAGGAAACATTTTAAACAAATCTCAGTGTTGAAGAACGTAACTCTATAATAAAATTTTATATTAAAGCAAGTGTGATGTTAGGAACATAGCCTGCAATCACCAGTGAAAAACAGAAGAAAATGGAATATTTTTGCCTTGGGTGGCTACAAATTTTCAGAAGTTTTGGAAATTCTTCTAGACAATCACTGCATGTCTGCAGAAAATGACACAAGCCTGATTGGTAAGACCTCTGAATGTATGATCTTGATCAGCAGTATATTGATTTATACTTAATTTCAGTCATAGTGAATTGGGTTTGTAAAGATCCCTGGGTTTAGGTTGGATTATAAGGAGGATGGAGACCTCATATAAATTGAGGGTTCCAGCCCCTTCAGAGTTGGCTGAAAAATAATTAGCGAGACAGCATGGTCGAGTGTGCCTTGAAAAATCAAAAGGGTTTAATAAAATAACTGAAATAGTACAAAACAAAAGACCAAAGCTGAGCACAGTGTAAGGACAGATCCTTCACCTGCTACACCTTGAGAATGCCCCTGGTCCTTTTGTTCTTCCCCTTTTCCACTTAATGGTCGAGGATGGTTCTATTGGAACTTGGCCAATAGAAAGGGGTACGGATTTTGACAAACAGCAACAAGGTCCAACAGGTGCTTCTCTCCTGGCACTCAGCCAATTACAAAGAAAAACACAGAACTTTTCAATTAAACTTCCTAAAATGTCAAGAGGTAAACAGTAAACCTTTTTCCTAATACAGAAATGCCCACTCAGGAGTGGGGAGTGCATTACTCCACTGGATGACCTGTGTGCATTGCTGAATCACAGTTTAAATCCCTCATTTCATTTATAATGATGAGCTTTCATTGCTAGATTCAAAAGCTGTTTTAATAGTTGCTTGCTAATTTCTATTTCTAAGAACATGACATTTTTCTCCTTTTTATTATGGCATCCTGTTGCTAATGCTTAAAACTCTTGAAAACTTAAAAAAGACAATAATTGTTTGTTTCCTGGAGGTCATTCTCACTCATTTAGTACAAAATTATGAAAAGAAATTTCTATATCTTTTTTTAAATGCAATGAGTCAAATCCTGTAACAGTAGTGCATAGAAACCTAAAAGGAACTGCTGTCTTTAAAGCATTAATCTGCTTTTAATGTACAGCTCAAATACTGCTGTCACAGAAAATTCCTGAGGAACGATGCAAATAGAATCAAGAAATGTTAAATTGAAAATGGTGCATATGACATGTTAATTTAGGAAGATAATTTGCAGGAACAAGACTGAGAAAGATTGCAGTATATTTAAGGGTAGGATTGGAGGAGAATTAAGTAGGACAGTGAAGTCTGGCCTTAGTGACAGTACTATGAGGATGTTGGGACATAGCAGATGCTTTTGAGAAACAAATCTCTCGTGAATTTGGAACCATCTTTCCAGATGGAGGGAGAGGAGAGGCTGTGGATGCTGCTGGAAAATAGGAATGCTCATGGAAAAGGAGATGTTTGCTGTGTTGGTGCTCCTCCAGGACACTGCTGGGCTGCTGGAGGAATTGGTTTCCCATCGGCTCAGCTGTTTCTCATCCCAACGTGTCCCAGCTCCCCACGTTCAGGCCCTGTGCTGAACAACACCTCTGGCTCCTGAGGCTTTTGGCTCTGGTGCAAGCTGCTGATGAGACAGTGATTTCCTCTTTGAGGGAACTAGGAAAGATGTGGCTTTTATTCCAAATCAGAGTCAAGCCAAGTCTCCAATTGCTCTTTGAAATACAAAGCTCTGCCCTGGAAATTGCAGATTAATGGGTCTCCCTTTTTTGACCTGCGCTTTTCTGATTCAGGGTTGTGGCAGCCCTGCAGATAACTCAAGTGGTTTGCCCTTCTCCAGCACTGGCCTGATTTCAAGCTGGCACAGGGTTGTTTAGGACAATTAGAGCAGCCAGTCTCTCTGCCTGCCCCTTTAGCGGAGGCAATGGGAAGCCAAAAGTGTGGGGATCCTTAAGAAGCAAATCTGAAGTCAATCCAGAGAAATTTAGGGCTGGGATAACAAAATAGAAAAGCAGTAATTCGAGGGATTAACTTTTTTCTAATGGAGGATCTGGACTTTGTTGGCCTGAAGCCCTGTATAGTAACAAAGTCTTGTTGTTCATGAGCTGCCCAGGCTGTGCAGAGCAGGACAGTGCAGATTGTTCAGGAACAGTTCAGGGACAGTCATCAGAAGAGAAGAACCAAAAACCTTTATTTCATTTCCTTTTTAGCCTCCAGTGACCTTAATGGTATGCATCCATCATAATCCTGCCCAAACTAACCCCAAAATACTTGCTAGAAAGAGTGACTATGGAAAATTCAAATTATGCAGAGTCTCAAAGAGCTGTTTTGATAAGGTGTTTTAGAAAATCTTTTTGTAGAGACCTAAACTTTTCCCAACACAAATGACTGTGGAAAGGAAGCTAAGACAAAAACTTTTCTCTTTACCCCAGGAACTGGCAAGATGAAAGAAACAGATGTTGAGATGAAACCAGCAGCTGCAAAATTGTTTTGCTGAGTAGCAAGGAGTTATTGAGGAACAGTGAGCATTTACTGAGTAGGGAAGTGACAATGGCTCGTTGCAGTCATCTGAATAACCAAAGAAGTAAGATTTAGTACCCTGCTGACACCAAAGACAGAGCTCTAGGAGGGGGAAAGAACTGAGCAATGGAGTTAAAGAAGCCGATATGCAGTCTCAGAAAGAGCCTGCCACTTGGAATAATACAACCACTGCAGCTTCACTGGCTGCAGCAGGGACTGCAAATTAACCTGAAGCAGCGAAGAGTAAAATTAGCCTGGGAATTTATTGGGTCACTGCTCAGTTAGAGGAAACAACTGTGTAACTGTTAACACTGCAAGTCAGGGGGAGACTGTGAGCAACTGAGCAAAATATGGGAATAGATGAAGAGTATTTGAGAGCAAATAATGAGGAAATGCTAGTGGTTCTCAGTTTGAATAAAAATAATGACCTTAACCAACCCGAAGTGCTCAGATGTCTAGATGAAGCTGTTGACAAAAGGCTTCTGCAGCAGGGGTTGAATTTCTGGCAGATGGCCTTCTGCACCTCTAATAAGAGACACAACATCACAGCCAATAAAAAATAATTGAAAGAGAAAATCCTGAGAATGAAATGTCAAAATAGCAGTGGAAATGTTAACATGGGTGGGAAAATTATTGGTAAATATATAAGTGAGACAAAAACCTCTCCCTTTATGAGTGGAAAAGGGCAATTATAAGTGAAGGGCAAATACTCTTATATTAGGTATTTAATTGGGATTATTTATCACTGCTCATTAGAAAAAGGGTTGTGCAGATCAATCTTATATTAAAATTATAAGCCCTGAGAACAGGGATTCTGTGTAAGGAGATTCTCAATGTGTGCAATGCCCACATGGTGGTGTGAAATTAGGAGCTTTAAAAGCAATAAGACATCAAAAGCAGCAGTATTTACTTTCTGTGGGGCAATCCCTGAAAAAGAGCAGCCCTGAGGCAGGCCATACCACTGGTGTGTTCCAAAGCATCAAATGCCTGAAAGATCTGCCCACGAACGTTACTCCCTGTAAGAGAATTAGCCTTGATGGTTGTAAGGGAGGATGGTTCCAGTTGCTTCTGGTTCCAGGTGAGTGGGACACTGTAGAGGCAGTGTGGTGAGTCTGTCTGGCTGCAGTGGTGCAGTATGTGCAGGTTGTGTTCTTTGGCTGCTGGGTGTTATCCATCCCTTATTCCACACCATCCACCTCATGCCCAGAGTGAGCAGCTGTGTGGTTTGGAAAGTCTCAGTGGGAGCCCTAAACTGGGGAGTGCCATTTCTAAACCACAACAGTGGCTCACAGAGGGGGTGTCCTCTATGAATTTGGTGTGTTTGGTAAGTTAGCACTGTCTACTGAAACTCCTAGACTTGATGTGTCCTTCCATGCTCTGTGTGTTCCTATCAGGGTAGAAAACTGTTCCCCCTCTCAACATTCCTGTTTGTGTATGGGTTATTAATGCCCAGTGTCACAGTAGAAAGTAATTTTTGCTTTTCCCACTACAAACCATCAAACAGTGGGCTTGCATCCTGGAGCCCAGGAGGTTCAGTTACCTGCTTGCAACCTGCAAAATGGGCCAGCACACATAGGATGGTGCTTGTACAGATGGGACAAGTGCTGCGATGCCAGGGAGGATGCATGGCTGTGCAACTTCCTACAAAGCTCATGGGAAATATTTCTGCAAGGAAATATATTCCATGATAGCCCAGTACCTTCACAGTAGTGCTGTGTTCAAGGTGCATACAAATTGTTTGGAAGTGGGATGGATATAACTGGATTGGCTCAAGGGAAAAGAGAGAATAACCTAGTTTGTTATAGAATCATGGAATGGTTTGGGTTGGAAGAGACCTTAAAGACCATCTTGTTCCATCCCCCTGTCATGAGCAGAGACACCTTCCACTACTCCAGGTTGCTCCAAGCCCCCTCCAACCTGGCCTTGAACACTTCCACGGATCCAGAGGCAGCTACAATTTCTCTGGGCAAGCCTCCCCTCCCCAACAGGGAAGAATTCCTTTTCAATATCCCACCTAACCCTGCTCTCTGGCAGTAGGATGCCATTCCCCCTTGTCCTGCCCCTCCATGCCTTGTCTCTGGTCCCTCTCCAGCTCTTTTGGAGCTCTTTGAGGCGCCCCACAGAGCCTTCTCCAGGCTCAACTCCCCCATCTCTCTTAGCCTGTTTTCATAGGAGTTCCCCTACCTGATAGCATTGCCTCCAGCTTCAAGGGCAAAGATTGGAAATGTAATGCTAAAATAGGGGCTCACAAAGCAGGAATGTTACATATACTGTTTTTTTTTTTTTTGTCTCTGTCGTTGCTGTAGTGGTGCACTATGGTGATAGTTTGCCAGCTCTCTCTTTGAGAGAGGTGGTTTGTGCTCGTGACACCTTGATCCCACAAATTATAAATGCTGGTAACTCAGACTCATGAATCTTCCTTATTTTGGCAGGCATTTTCATAATGTTAATGATACATTAACAAAACTGAGGGGATGAACACGGCCTGTTTAGAAATCTGTAGTGCAGGAATAGATAAATTGAGTATAATTGGCTGTGCACATTTAAGTGTGCAAAATGTTTTAGAAAACAAAACATTGCAAAATAGAGAAAATAACTGCAGAGTCAGAGCTGGCCCTGATCATTGTTCTTCTTTCCTCAGGGAAGTGTTTATCCTTCCCAACAAATGTGCTATCTTGGGCATCTGTGATTAGACCCTTTCAAGAGCACTGGCTTAAATAAAAGGCAACAGAAAAGCACCCCTTTTGATGGGCTTAATTTGCAATAAATTTGCCACTTTTCATTTGCATATAAAAGACTCAGACATAAAAACCTGCATGAAACTACTTTTTTTTTTTTTTTTTTTTTTTTTTTTTTTTTTTTTTTTTTTTTTTTTTTTTTTTTTTTTTTTTTTTTTTTT